>JBAMNC010000718.1:1627500-1852047 GCA_037902135.1 Cetoscarus ocellatus
TTTGATACTTGTGTACTGCAGGAGAACAAATTCAACCCTGAGGTAGTGGAGCATATCTACCAGCACAATCCCATTCTGAAGTACACCCAGGGCCCCCTGTACGCTCCACTGCTGCCCTTCCCCTATGGCAGTCTGGAGCACACATGTAAGTAGTTCACATCTTCATGTCATACATTATCATAGCACTATTGCTTTGGGATGTACATATAATATATGATTTGGACAGACTTTAGAGTGCATTAAAGTTGTAAGGTTTTCCATTACATCACAAACAAGGGATTTTACATGTCAGAGTCTTTTTTAAAACTGTTGGTTTTGTGCTTTCTATTAGAAACTAGAAGTTCTCCAAAAGCACAAACCTCCACCAAAGCATTTTCAACACTGTCGAGCAAGTTATTGTCAAAATGCGGAAAATTGCCCTATCTTGCACTGTTAACAAATCGTTGAAAAATTTTCTGAATCCACATCCAAAATTGGATCACCACCAAAATCTAATCACTTGTCTCTAGTACCATGACCAACATTCCCTAAAAATGTCATTAAATCCACTAAGAACTTATTGAGTTATTCGTGAAAATGTGGAAAAGTGCCCTATCTCACAATATTAACAAATCCTTATAAAAATTCCAGGATCCAAAATGTACCATGAACAACATTCCCCGAAAATGTCTTTAAATTCCATTCATAACTTTTTTAGTAATCCTGTCAACAAACTAACAGGCAAAGTAACTAACAAATGTTAGCATAAGCATAACCCCCTTTGCCGAGTTGATAAGTCACTGTTTGCAGCCATTTTTTGTAACTCCCCTTTATGAGCTTCATTGCTCATTCTCAGGGATTAGCATAATTAGTGTGATGATGGTGCAGCATGAGTTAGTGGGAAATATCTTTTTTATGAGACTTTTTGGGGGAATTTTCTGCCTTTGCCTTAGAGGATAGGACCACAGTAACAAATAACTTGCTTTATGCAGATAACTGCAATAATATTACTTTTGTTGTAACTCATATAGAAAAAGACAGCACTGCACTAGGACCATAGTTCATGGACACAAACCTAAAACTAGAAAAGCACTCAAAGAGTGCAGACCTCTGCCAAGCAGCTCAGTCGTGCCGGTCTACCAGGCTTTTGTTAGCCGTTGTGTTAGCAGAACTCCTCCACTGGTATTGCAAGGGAAGCTGGGAAATGTAGTGACATAGTCAGTCTGCAAAAAAACTACAATTCCCATAATGACGTGAATGAATGGGATTTGCCATTATAAACTTCAGGGTTTTTTTGTGACGCCAATCTGGATTGGATCAGCACCAAAATGCATTGGGTTCGTTCTTGGACCAAACCACACCTCTGGTAAAATTTTCATGTAAATCCATCCAGTAGTTTTTGTGTAATCTTGCTAACAGACAAACATGACAAACAAACAGGCAAACAAACTAACAAACAGACCCTGGCAAAAACATAGCCTCCTTTGCGGAGGTAAAAAGATAATACTCTGAGCTGAAAGCACATCTTATTATTTCTCTCTAATCCTCGACTGCTGTGTTGAATTTTTCCGATAGTTTGCATACGTGGCATCATGATTACAACCCAACTTGAACAAAACATAACTAAGAAGCTCAGCATTACCCCAGTAACTTAGATATTGGTACTGTTTTGGAAAAACTCTTTCCTTACACCACAAGTAACCAGATGTAATGATGTTATTACTTATTTTATTACAAGTTACCAATTACTACTCAGTACTACTTGACAATGTATTTTCTATTAAAATCTGTCTTAACCATGCTATTGCAATGTGCAGTTATGGCTCATCGTTAAAATAAAACTTAAAACAAAACAATTAGAGCAGTTTGTGTCAAAATTAGTGTGCGACATCACACTAGCTCTTTTCATTGTGCCTTTATGCAAAAGCACCACAACGAAGCTTTGTCATTTTTACACCTCAAGACATTAACATTGATTCCCCAAGGACATACGTACTATGTGTCAAATCATGGTGCAACATGACTCGGAGATGCTTGACACACTGCATGCTGCAATACACACAAGGGCAGACACACTCACTCATGGCGCTCCTGCCTCCCTCTCCGTCCACAGGGCACCTACATATAAACACCTCTGGTGCTAACATGGAGAAAAGTGGGGGTCTACTCATTCCCCCATTCCATCTTTGTGACTCACAGAGTAGGGGCAGATAGTTACAGGGGTGTAAATATTGTGTCTTGAAACCACAGCATGAATGGGGCTATGGAGTCTTTGTGTAAATACTCCATGAACTGATATCTCCACCCACAGCCCTACAGCCGTAGAAGCACTGAACTGTATTTGTGTCGGCAACCTCCTGGGAAAAGAGAGCTGGGCTTGGAAGGAGCTTGTTCGTATTTAAAGAAACACACCAATAAGAGCTGGTTTATACACAGTCAAAACTTCCTGTGATGATAAATGTGTTTTATATTTTGACCAAAACTCCGCACAGATGATTTATTTAGACTATAGGAGACTGTAAAACGGTTGAAAAAGGTCTGAAAGTTTAAAAGTATTGCACAGATAAAAGGAAGATCGTAATAATGCCAGAAAATGTATTGCTCTGCTCCTCTTCTGCCAGATTACAGCGGGAAAGGCTATGGCTCCGTGCGTGAGGAGGCTGTGAAGCTCTTCAACTGTCTACAGCAGCTGGAGTCGGCAAGGGAGCCGGTTCCCATCATCCAGGGTGTGCTGCAGACCTGCCTGGACTTACGGCCCCTCAGGGACGAGGTCTACTGCCAGCTTGTTAAGCAGACCAGCTACACGCCTGCTCCATATACTGCAGCACACCTCCGCTACTGGCAGTTGCTCACCTGCATGAGCTGCACCTTCCTACCTGGGTCCATTGTGCTGAAGTACCTGCGATTCCACCTCAAGAGGTAAGATACACATAGTGAACAAGATTGATGAGCTGAAGCAGTCAACTTAAATGGCTTAATGTCTTAATGTTGCATGTCTATATATGTGCAGCATCTTTGAGCACCTAAATTTGCTGTATAGATAAATTTTGTTGAGATAATTATTAGATTTAATTGTCATTGATGTTTTTTTTTGACTTCTTGTAAATCACTTTCCCACTGATAAATCATTTTGAGAGAGTAAGCTGATTGCAATACATCTTACTTGTGGCTGCAAATATAAAACATGTGATTTTCCTGAATTTGATCGACCGAGAAGATATGATAGATTACAATACAATAGACCTCACTGTCCCTTGAGGAAATTTGTGCTGGACTCCAAGCACTGCACACATTCAGCTGCCACCGCAGCAATAAATATAAACAATAGCAGCAAAAAACAATGCTACACTGCTTCACTGTCCCAGTCAAAGAGTATAGCCTGACTCCAAGGCAAAAAAAGCCCATACTGGTAAAGTTTTGCCTGAGTTCCTTAAAGAAGTGCAAAGCTACCTTCTTTGTGGAGGAGCTTGTGTTTTTGACCAACCATGTTCAACCAGCTTTATTCAGGTTGCAAGCACCTAGATCTCAAGATGGTGGTCCTTCTTGACCAACACTCGCTCAATATTTGGTTGGTCAGATAAGAAAGGTGTGACACAAACCTACTGTTTAGGGATGTTTTAAAAAAAAAAAACAGTATCAGTTACTCAGTTTCTCATTGATCGGATGTATTGTGTCTCTAGGCATCGTCCTGATGAGGGGTCTCCTCTTGTGTATCAGGGCTTGACTCTCTCACAGGTGAAGGTAACCAGGCTCAAGTGGTCAAGACAAATCATTACATATCCTCGATAAATATGAAGTCTTGCTGACCCTTATTCTCCCTAACATCAAGATACTAAAGCCTGTTTTATTCTCCAGGTTTAAAGCTACACTCGCTCATACACCGTGGTGCCCCATGCCATTTATACTTGTGTTTCACTTTGTTCATGTTACTTGGCAATACTTCCCCAAAACACAAGTCAGCAGTGTGATTTGTCTCCTGCTCGTGATACGTTCTCAGCTTGTTTATGTATAAGAGACCATGACTACAGAGACGAGCCAAATAATGTGTGAGTAAGTAACCAAAAAATAACAAATAGTAGTTGACTACAATGCAGTGATTGCAAAAAAGGAAAGAGATGAGACATCAGAGGAGTCGAAATTTATGACTGCTGAATCAGTTGAGGCAGAGGATGGGGATATTTTGAGTGCTCGTTTGGTCTCTGAGTAAGACATGAATGTGGAAATACACTTTGGTATAATGGTGATTAAATTTAACATGTTGGGTCATACTCTGCAGTCATTTTGTCATACTAGTGCACAAAAACATGCCTGACACGTACTCGGTGACTGGCAGGCACTTGCTGCTATACAGAGGACCAATCAAAAGGCTTGCAAATGGAGTCATTTTGACATGTAGTCTCAATTTTGGGCCAAGATTATGACAAAGTCTTGAGCGAAGAAATATGAATCAACCTTAACTCCAAATCAGTCAGTTTTGTAATGATAAAATGAGAGAAAATACAATAATAGAAAAGAATTACAACATAAGAGAGAACACAATAATATTATTGCACAAACCATACAGCTTCAAGTCACATTTAGAATTTTAATAGTAATGGACATGAAGAAGTTATTAACTAATCGGTTTTCATTTGGAGGCTGTGTCATCTGCTAGACAGTAAAAATTCACACTCTGAGAGCGGGACATGAGCATATGGAAAACATTAATATCACAGGACAGGATGTTAATCTATCTTTGTAGACAGTTTAAACAACAGTATGTTACTTTTTCACTTTAAAACTGTAATAAGAAGTAACTTTATGAAGCACCTTTCAAAACCATAGTAAGGAGCTGTCTAACAGGTAGAGAATTTATATGCAAGAAGTCAAACAATCAGAACAATAAGATGCACAAAAACAAAATAAGATGAAATAGAAACAAATAATATAATGGTGCAATCCATTTACTTGAGAACTCAGACGCTGGAAGTAGAGATTACGTCACATCCCACTTAAACGCGTTCTAGTCATGAGCTGGTAAAGTTGGGATTCCCAAAGATTGTCTGACTTCCCAGTAGAAAATTTTGACCAAAGGGGGCATTTCCAGTGACACATCTAATTTGCAGCTTGGAGGATCAGAATTTTGCGATCAACTGTATGACATTATTAGAGAAGACCTTTTAAGGAAAAGGTTTTTAGAAATGACATAAATGTGGACAGAGAGTAGGCCAATCTCAGATCTTATGGCAGGGAACTGCAAAGCTGAGTAGCCTGAACAGTGAGGGTCTGACCATTTTTTGGCATTAAAGTAGATTCAGGAAGTAAAAATAAACTTTTAAGTGCTCCAAGAGCACAAACTTCTGCTGAGGCATTTCCAGCATTATTGGGTGAGTTATAGACAAAATGTGGAAAACTGTCCCATCTCACACTGTTAGAAATCCATTAAAAAATTCCTTGATCCGCATCCTTATTAGGATCAGCACCGAAATCTATTCAGTTTTTTCTTGTGCTATGACTTACATTCCCTGAAAGTAACATAAAAATCCAAACAGAACTTCAGGAGTTATTTGCGAAAATATGGAAAACTGCACTATCATGCAAGCTTAAAAATCCCCTAAAGCATTCCTGGATCCGCATTCATATTTGGATCACCACCAAAATTTAATCTCGTCTTCCTTGTGCCATGAACAACATTCCCTGAAAGTTTTGTCAAATTCTGTTAAACACTTTGAGTTATCCTGTTAATAAACAAACAAACTAACAAACACAGGCAAAAACATGACCTTCTCGGCAGAGGTAATAAGATGGAGCCCATTTAAGGCCTTTAAAACTTTCAAAATTTAAAATTCATACCTAAAACTGTGGTTTGTTGTTTCAAAGATAGTCTTAAAGCACAAAAAACATTCCATTTTTATGCTCTCAGCGCAGTGTAACTTAAGCAGAGGTCTGGGTTTTTTGTTAATGGATTCATAGCATTATTTCACACACCAGCTTTCAGCTAAAACAAAGCCAGTTAACCCATCTTAGTACTAATGGATACAACAGAAGAGGCTAAAAGATGGAAGAAAAGATAGATGCTTTTCTTTATTGCCAGTTTTTAAACTATCAAATGAATTGTAAAACAACTACTTAAGGTTAAAACCGTATTGCTTCAAAGATTAAAAACATTTGAAAGTTCACTGCATTTCTACACTATTAATTGTATGCTTAGGGTAACACAAGCTGAAACTGTAGTTCCATTTAATTTATTACTTCAATCATAGTACTGCATTAGTTTTATCAAAGGACTGTGTGAGTAGAAGCTTGGACATAAAGGTGAACTAGTTGTGTGTTGTATCAGGAAATGCAGAGGATCTAGCAGGCGCCTGCACGGTGGCCACCAGTTTAGATATAGAAGCGTGGTATGCCCTCACATTGTTAGCATGTTCGCCCAGACAGATCCAGTGTTTTAGAGCTGGCTTTGCAGGTCTGAATTAGCCCCTCTGCCAAGCGCACTACTCTTATTTATTAGAAGTGATAATCCCCTGCTCTAGATTTTCTGTCAAACGCGGTGTCATCAGATCACTTTGGTTTTCTATCTTTAAGTCTCGTGCTTGGAATCACCCTCGAACTAATGGAACTGTTGCACGCGATGCCGATTCATAATAACGCTGTGGAACTTGCTACCAGTGTGTTTTGATACGTCTGGCCCCTCGCTCTCACGCACTCCCTCACTGTGTGGATCAGCACTGAGGCTGCAGCTGGGCAAAGCTAAGACTGGAGCTGGGCAGTTGGCCCAGTAACCCCCCTCCGCTCCCCCCACAGTGCCCTGAGAAACCCCCGGGGAATGTCTGCTGTCAGAGAGAATAGGCCGACAGAGGGAGAACAGAGGAGGAGGAAGGGGCGAAAAAGAAGTAAAGAGCAAGAGGGATGAAGAGGAGAGAGTATAAGACGGATCACACAGACTCAGTGGAACATTCCTAATTATGTTTCAGTGGGACAAATCCCACCCTGTGGCCATAAAGTTATGAACGAGCAAGAAATTGGAGGGAAAGAGAAGGGCCTCAAAGTCTGGCAGAATGTTTTGAGGCTCTCATTTGCCTCTGTCTTCATTGCTGTGTGTATTTTTGGATGTCCTTAGCAGTATAATGGTTTCCTTCCCATTTTTCTCCTTTATTCACACAGTGCAGAGCTCATATCTCCATCAGGGTGTATTTCACACTTTTGCGAAGTGTGTGAGACTTTATGCTCCCATTGTAGTGTGTCGTCTGCTGCCTTTGTGTCCCCCTCTTTTAAAACAACACACACACTCTCACCTACCACTCCTGATGCTCCGCTGGGAGGAAGTGCCAGGTCATTCCGGTTCACAGGAGTGGAAACACCTTTTCCTGTTTCTTATGCTTACCAAAAGCATGTTGTCTTTGTCGTTTTCCTTTTTTTTGTGAGGATTGAGGGATGTTGAGCATTTCAAGTCCCTAAGCGCTAAGGTGAGAACATTTGTCATTCCTCACCTCATTGACTCAAGAGCTTTGCCAGGCCAAAAAAAAAGAACAAAAAGAAACCATAATTATGGTGTTAGACTTTTCAGCCTCTGAGTCTGTTAACAACTGCAGCACAACAAGTCCTCTCTTTTAAGTGTTGTTATTTGAGTGATAAATATGTAATGCTTGCACACTTGCCTCATTCTCAGTTTGTTCATGCGCTATTTTTTTTTTTTTTCTTTTGCTTTGTTGCAGGATCCAGAGCCAAAGTCCAGAGTCAGAGATGGATAACTATGCATCTTTCATCAGTGAAGCTTTGGACAAGACAAAGTGCAGGGAGTGTGTGCCGTCCTGGGAGGAGATCCAGATGCTCATGAACCGACAGGAGATGCTGTGCACTGTGCACTATCCTGGCCCTGGATCATGCCAGCTCTTCATCAGCTCGCACACAACTGCCAATGAGGTGTGGCCACAGTTGTCTGTTTAGTCCATTTAAGATCAGCTTTCCAAAATCTCTCTTAGCTTTTGAAACTGTTTAGCTGAAGCTGTCATCCCACAAATATTATTCGGCAAAGTAAATCAAGTCAAATCATGCTTTTTGTTAAGGGTCATGTCCCCCAATGTTACAAGAAGAGACCATTTGAGTCCCCCGCCCCCACTTACCCTCTTGTATTACAAACTTTTTTAGTCTGTATTTTCTGGGAGCTTCAACTTCACAAGCTATGATATATTTGATGACATTTTAAAGAATGGAAGGGCCAAATGATCTCAGGTTTTAACCACGCACAGAACCTGAAACAACCATTGAAATTGTTAAACTAAATTGTCACCTTTCTCACCCCCTCTCTTGTTCATCCATATGGTATTAATACAAAGAGAGGAAGTATAATGTTACCCTCCTAATTAGAAAAGAATAGGAGAACATGCATTTTTTGGCATCCATTTTGCCTTGTCTGACTAACTTGGTGACTTTACTAGTTCTATTCGAAGGCTCGTATTGCCCATTTCATGCACTTGGCAAAGCAATTTATTCCACATGAAACTGATCATTCAGTCTTTCTTTTTTTTTTGCACTGATAGCAAATGTTATCCACAGATCCTCCACAGAAAGAGCAGGTTAGATTGTGCCCGTTTTGATTTTATTTACGAAGACACAACATGCGTGATAAGGGAAGCAAAAAATTACTGGCATTGTTCTGGTATCAGCAAATAATAATTAAAAAAAATGATCATATTACCTGTTCAAAAGTTCAGCATATTTGTATTGCCAACACGTTTGCTGTACATTATAACAAAGTAAACCATATTACATTGACATTTGTTATGTTTAAAGCAAGACATAGATATTGTGAGGATTTAAAAAAAAAAAAGACACATTTTGAGTCTGGAAGAGCTTTTTAGGCTGCTCTGAATTATTGGTGTGGACGGCCTGCTGCTGTGGACCTACTATCCATGGTTGTCATTTATTATACTCCTATGATAACTACCTTTACAACCATATAAAGAGGATGACACTCTTGAAAAGGAGATGCCTCATCTCAAGGGGATAATCCCATATAAATTTATATTCAACTGAGAAATGTGATAAGGGCAAATTTATGGTCTGGGCATCCATAAATTATTACTATCATGAATTCTCATTTTAGTCCCTTTGTCTCTGACTGCCTCTCTATCCTTTGTACATCTCTCTTAAATTAAAAAGATACATTAATTAATCAAAATAAAACAACATAAAATCAAAAATGAAGAATATGGCATTGACCTACTCTTTTGAAAAACGTCTTGAGATAACATTTGTTGTTTGTTTTGCACTATACAAATAAAGATTGATTGAGACTGATTGGAAGGAATAGTGCAAAATGTTAGCCAATTAGTTGTCTAATTGTTTTTTAGTCAGTGACTATTCAAAGATCAAGAAAGCCACTATTTCTATCCCCAGTTTGAATGTCCCTTAATTATTAACCTCAGGCAAAACAATACATTTGTGTCATTTAAAGCAAAACTATGTATATTTAAAAAAAATGGATTGGCAACAATGAGAATAGAAATAAAGCATTTTGGATGAAGGCAACATCCAATATCAATGCATCCCTATCATTTATATGCAGTTGCACAGAAAAAATAAACCTTTCTTTTAATAAGCAGAAACCTCAAGTTAAAGCAAATTCAGCCATCTGCTCAAACTATGGGAGTTGTGAGGGAATACAAGGAGATTTAGACAGAGAAAGATGGGTAAAAACAAATGAATAGAGCGGCAACAACGAATGAGATAAGATTTTTGTTTTGTTTTAACCAGTAAATTTTATGAATGCAGTTTAAATGTGTTATTAAACTTTATGGCACCCCTGCATTAACATGCTTCAAGGCTCGGGCCGCCCAAACCAAAAAGTGTGAATCTATCCTGCACATTAAACTCAAGGCACTTCATGTTACTCAGACCAGTATCAGGTTTCATGGTCCTATTGCCTAAGCAAGTCAATCCATGGTTTCACTGTGATGAAAGATGGCATAATTCTGGACGAAGAGAGAAAAAGCAGGAAGTAGAACTAAAAGTTAATAGTTTTGATCTTTTCCAAATAATCTTGAACCAAGTTAACCACTTAAGTGATAAACTGAGTTTACTAATAAACCATGCAGCACGCAGCTCTCTCTTCCCCTCAGCCAAAGCTTAATTAGAGTGCACATTGATGACCTATACCCTCTAAATCTGCGATAATTCTAACCCTAAAACTGTCAGTTTGTATTACAGTTTCAAAACAGAGCAGAACTGTTGATAAAGACAGGCAAATGCATAAAAGACATTCAGGCTTTGTAGGAATAAAACAAATACACATTAACTTAAAACTTGTTAAGAATTCTGTGCCCATCATTTGAAGTTGGGGGGAATCATGTCCTGGTGGTGGGTCTTCAGTTCAAATATATGACAAAAGTAGGAAATCAAAAACTAAACTGAGATATTTTTAAGGCTACCCTGTCCAAGTAGTTTAACTCAGCCTTTTTGTTTTATTTATGGATACAATACCAGTAGTAATTGAAGTGTATGTGTTGGACTGTGGGTTGCATTAGTAGGAAATAACAAAAATTCACTTTCAGAAGAAGACTTTAAATCATCACTTCTAAATTTTGATAAATTCTCTCTCCTCCTCCCCTCCCCAGGTGGTACGAAGGATGCAGGAGAAGCTCTGCCTGCAAGACAGCAAAAACACATTTGCACTGTTTGAGCAGAATGCACTGTGGGAGCAGCCGATTGCAGGAGCCACGCTGATCGCAGACATCCTGACCAGGTTTGGAAAGACAAAGAAGCAAATGTCAGTTAAGCTTGTAAAACAGATGTGACGGACACTGTGAGGAAGTCAGACACAATAAAAGTGAGCAGGCAGACACACTATCAAAACACTTAGTTTTACAGGAATCTGAGCTATTTGTCACTCTACACATGACTGTGAGCAGAGCAGGGGATTGTGTAATTATCTCCATGCTTCAACGTTATCCAGTACCCCTGATATCTGGTGACCTTGTCTGGTCTTGCTGGTCAAACATGAATCCCTGCTGGGAAACGAGGACTGTGGCACTATATTTGTCTACAAAGCCTGCCAGCCGCTGGATAGCCAAGGTGAAGATGATGTCATTTGGCTGTGCAGGACAAAGTCTAAAACAAGTTGGCCGCTGGAATGCTGAGGATTTTTTTTTCTTTATTTATTTTTTTTTATTTTCTTTTTAATGAATGGTCACTGCCATGTTCTTACAGTGCTGGATGACAGGGTAGACATGGAACTGAGTTAAGCAAAAAGTTGCTTAACAACAATATCACACACTGAGGAGAGACTTTGTAACATATTAACATCTGTGCTAAAGACCCTTGGTGTACCATTTAAGTACAAGGATATTACTCCCATATCTCAGCTCTCTAAACACTTCTTTCTTTTTTCTGTACAGCCTCTCCACCAAAGAGTCAGAGCCGAAATCCCAGTGGAAACTGTGCTTCAAGCTCTACTGCCTGTTGGATGCTGACGGCATATCAGTGGACAGCATTGAGTATCTCTTCCTCTTTGAGCAGGTAATGGAGCAGAAAACACTCCACAAAGGGCAGAGTCCTCCTTCCAGTGTTTCTTTGTCATGAGTGACCATTTCGGTGCTGTGCACAGATGTAATTTACTGTCCTGCTGACAAAATCCCCTTATATTACATGTAATGGTTTTTATTTAATAATCATTTGCATTTAATGGGCTGTTCCTGCAATAAAAGAGTGCACTAAAAGCATGACTAAGAGAACTGGCTGTGGTGCAGAGGGGGCAAAAGTTAGCCAGCACTGGCTTCATTTTATGTTCTTCCTGAGGACTGTCGTAAAAGAGTAATGGGACAAAATAAAGAGGGTGGGGAAGGAGGGATTAATGTCAGCACTAAGGCAATTACTCAGAACAAGTATGAGCAACTTTGGCAACCAAAGAGGCCACAAAAAATAATATTCCCAGCACTACAGGGCCAGAGTAGTCACAAAACATTGGATGCTCAAAATTAGACACTTAAAATCATCATCATATAAGTTTATCTCAGATGAACTTAAGCTCAAACAATAGGGCTTTATGTTTTAGGTAAACTTAAACTATTTCCTATTAAGTATGTTTTGTTCACATTTTCCCCAATTAATATTTTGATCTTCGTAAGGCTGTTTAATTAACAGTAGATATTAAGGCTGAATTTAAGCATCCAAACATTTTTTCTTTTTCATTTTTGTAACCCTGTCAATAGAGAAAAAAAAATAACCAGCTATTTCAGTATATTTTGCACACATTTACAGTGCTAAACTTGTTTGTTAGACCACCGCCAAACGTAAGGTTTATGTACAGCTGCCCTAAATCAACAGCATTAGTATTATTTACCAAAATCATATTTTTATATTTCTGTAATGGTTAATACACCAGTTTGTCGAAAGTCTTTAACCAAGATAAGATTTTTAATGCTAAAATATAATTATAATTGTTTTCCATGAATTTTCAATTTTACTGTTTTACAAAAAGGCAGAAAAAATAGCAAACCACGTTATTATTTCTGGATTAAGATGTCAATTTATACTTATTTACTTGCATTCCTGAACAGAAAAGTTAGTTTTAGTGGTTGAATGTTATGCTTGATTAATTTCTGACTTCTCAGAGAAACACTGAAATTTGTTTTTAAAAATGTAAGTTAAGTTTGAAGTTCCTCATTCCTGTTCTAAAATATTTATGTTTTTTAAATTTAATTGTGGGTTGTCTAATACATTTGTTAAGCACTGTATATTCACCAATGAGTGCTAGGTGTGTATGTTACAGAAACACTAGAAAGTAGACTTTATTTAGTAAGTCAAACAATTTAAATGATTTATGTTAAATTTTTAGTGTAAAGAATGGGCAGGTTACGTGTTATTTTAGAATGTGTTCCTCCTTTTTTGCCAATTTATTTACTAATGCCTCATATGCATGTTGGAGAAACAATAATAGCCAGTTAGATGTGCTTATTCCTTCCAAACGACAGAACATACACCAATAACTCATGTTTTTTGTACAAGTATTTCTACTTTTTAAACTCCAGTAGATTTTGTGCACAGTGTTGTAATGGCAACTTTGGTTGTTTAGGGGTCCCATTTTACACAAAGTACATTTTAATGCAAAAATATACATGTTCATGGCCTGTCTACAGATCCCCAACAAGAGAATCCCTCTTTTCCCTTCCTGTTGCTTTCGCCACCTTTCAGAAAACGTGTGCTTAAGCAGTCCATTTGACAATCGTTAGGGGTTTGACACAGACGAAAGTTCTACTATCTCTGTCAATTTTGGGCAAAACACTTCAAAAATGTGTTTTTGGGAAACTCTTTTTTAAAACTAGTGTAAACTTAAAAACTTAAATTTTCTTCCTGTGGTTGTCCCTTCTTTTGCACCGAAGTGTCACGAGATGGTGGTTCGTGGGCAGCTGCCAGCCTGTGATGAGGACCTGCAGGCTTTAGCGTCCCTGAGGCTCCAGTGTCTGATGGGTGACTTCAGCACACACACCCCACACCCGCCCCTGGACGAGCTTTACCCGAGTCACATGCTCGAAGCACGAGTCCTCATGTCCCTGTCTACACCCCAGTCGCTGCCAGCTTGTCAGGTAGCAGCTCAGGGCTGTCCTGCCACGCAGCGCTTCCTTCAAGGAACACTGTGGAGCCACACAGCTACGGCAGTGCACAAACAAAAGGTGGAGCTGGACATGCGTCTGCGGAGCCTGCTAAAGGAAGAGGCGGCGGCTGTCATGGGATCCATTTTAGAGCGCTGGAAAGGTCTGTCTGGCTACAGCTGCAGGGACAGTATGGCTGCCTACCTCACAATTGCACGTCAGTGGTCGGGCTTTGGATGCACTCTTTATGAAGTGGACTTTTACATCGTGAGTATTCATGTCGCTCTAGTTGTTTTGTTTTACTTAAACTTGATTCAATGTCTGTATCAGATAGATTCGTCTTGGCAAGCTCCAATCTACGATGACTGTGAGCATCTCAAAGCAGCACGGCCCAATCAGCAGTCTTTAGAGCAGGAAGAGGTGGGAGCCACGAGCGAGATGATAGGAGGAAATGACCGCTCCATCAGAGATTAGCATAGATGCTAACAGATTCAGTAGTAATTTTATCAGTTCTGGACCATATTTCTTTATTAAACTAGGAATAAACAACAACATGAAGCATTTCTAGATAGAAATGATAGTTTTTCTTAATTTCTGACATGTTTATTCTAAGTAGTGGTTTACATTTTGTATGTTACACCAAGGCTGTAGCGCTTGCCTACTACATTATCTGATTGGTACACAGTAAATATGATGGAATTATTACCTGCCAGATTTGCTTTTGAAAGGTTCTGCCCTTCCCCAAACACGTAAAATATATTGAATGGTCCATCTGGTGTCACGTGTTACCATTACTTTCTCTAAAGCAAAAATAGGCAACTTTTCTACCTTGAAATTGTAGTCAACAGATGATTGAACAGTACAGGGGCCTCATTTATAAAACATTGCGTAGGATCCATACTTAAAGTGAACGTGCCCCCGAAAGCTGAAAACGGCGTGCGCCCCCAAAAAATCTGATTTATAAAACTGTGCGTGCGCACACTTGCAAGCACTTTTCCCTTTATAAATCACAGTCCACTTGGAAAGTTTTGCAGGTGGATTTGCCTCACATCCCGCCCTCTACACACCCACATGTTACCATAATGGTCATTGCAAAGTACCTCATGAATGTTTTTGCATCGCCTGCCTGCAGTCTTTTCCCCACACGGCTGTGCGTCAGAGGGGGCAGCGATACGCCTTGGATGCGTATAGTCTGCCGAAACCAATGAAGACGAAGAAGCTGGGCGTCAGGATGAATTTGTCTAAATCACTAGATTTTTCAAAACCATGTTTGAGGAACAAATAATTTCTACACTGATTGTAGGCACATTTTATCATTTTCACTCGGAGCTCTTATGGCAACATGAGTGCAGACTGTCATTTGCGCCAATTATATTTGTGAAACTGGACATTGCTGAAAATTGCCTTTTAATGTTGCCTGTTCACCCACAGTGTAAGAAACCCTGATGTATCGACTGGTCATGTTTGTAATGCCATCCAAAACGGCTGTCATTATTGTGCTGAGGGATGGCTGCCATATCCCAGTCCTAAGAACAGAATTCAACTGTATTATGTCATACCCAAAAGGGGCTTTAGACAGAAAATGTAACATTATATATTGTTAATCATATCAAACACATACCTGTCGGCTTATTCCCGCTGGAAGGAGCCGGTTGCCAGAAACCCCTGAGTTTGTCAGCACATATACGCACCGGGATGGCGCGGTTCCGGCGGGTGCTTTTGTTTAACATGGGCCAGGAAATCTTTTTGGTCTCTAAAGACTCTCTCCATCCTGATCCACAGTCTGTGTGATCTTCCAGCAGTGCCAGCGCATCCATTGTGCAACATTACGCACGAGTGTCACTGCACTATTTATCTGCTCACTCAGCAATTACAGTTTGTTACACACCTTGTCACAGCTAATACTGATCAATCAGTGCTATCCACCGCTCTATATCATTTGAAGATGAAGTATGATACATGAACATTGCATACAAGTGAACACGTCTATATCACTGCAGACTTGGGTGTTCATGATTACGTAGGTCTATAAGCCTGATATGTGATGACATTAATAGTATGAGATGAAATTGCTTCACTTCACCCCCTCACCATCCGTGCCGTTAGTTTCCCACATCTCCAAAATGTTCATACGCCAGCATCAAAATTGACGTACAGGTGCGCACATTCTCCCGCCAAGTTTATTTTCATAAATCACAACCTTTGCATAGGAAGTGACTTATGCCACTTTCAAGCCTTGTTTTGTGCATAAGCAAGCTTTATAAGTGAGGCCCCAGTACAGTAAGTTTTAACAGAGAAGAAGGCATACATCCTTTTTATTTTTCTCCCAGCTTCTTGCTCATCCATTGTCTCTGTCATGGCCATTTTATTGTAAAGCATGAAACAGGCCTCTTTTTTTAACTGAAGTTGGGTGTGAAAATTGTGCAATAAATCAAACCATGGCCCACTAGATGACACATTGGGGTGCTTTGTAGACATGGGATAGCTGTCTTTTCCCCAGCTGAAAGATATTTTATCATTTGACCCGGAACCTATCAATTTGAATTGAAAATGTAACATAATGTTGCTTTAAGTATGTTGGGATACTTGAGCTGTTCTAACATCTTTTGACCCTTTTCTCCCTTCAGAGTTCAACAGGGAGTTTTTCCCAGAAGCTGTGGTTGGGTGTAGCTGCTACATCCGTTTCTCTGTATCGGCAGGGAGAGGCAGAGGCCCTGGAGTCCTTCCCCTACGGCCAGATCTGCTCCTATGGGGTCTCAGATAGCAACACTTTTAAGATCACAGCTGGGGACCGGGACCTGCTGTTTGAAACCACCAAGGTATAGTGGCTCATGCATAAACTGAGCATAAACAGCCCGTGTATAAAAAAAGACCTGTATGCTTTTTCTCTGCACCAAGCTTAACCCTAACCTACATCTCCTGTGGTCAAGATTCATTTTAAGTCAGCGCAGGGCCAAGTGGCCTTATCACCATGCAGCGCTAGCAGAGCAAGTGAAAGAAGCATGCTGTCTGCTCATGATACCCCCTCACACCAGCTCGCTGACCCACTTTAAAAACACTCATTAATTTGGTCCAAATAGAGAGCACACAACCTGCCCCTGCTCTCCAACACATACAGACTGCCAAAACCCTGACTTCCTGGTGTTAAATGGCAACTGGGGGTGAGTTTTATTGCAGTGGTCACATTAAAATATTAGGCAACATTTCTCAGAAACATGCATGTGTTTCCAAAATGCTTTTTTTAAGAGAGAGAGAGAGCAGTAGAGAGAACAAATCTCGCCTTTCATGGGGCAGATTCACTTGCATCTTCCCACACAGAACAAAAAATCCCTCTGTGATCTCTCATGGGGTACAAAAGTGGCTTTTATTTATCTGTCAGTCGGGGGTAAAACAAAAAAGGCTCCTGCTTTCAGAAAATGGGGGCCCTATACTGCTCTGATATGAATCTGGATATTAGCTTGTAGGCAGGAAACACGAGAGAGAGGATTTACAGGGCGTGATTGTGGTTATGCCTGAAGTTTTAGGTGAGTGCAAAATTGGATGCTGTAACAGTTAAAGTTTAAGAGAGGGCAAAGGGTAAGACTCAAGTTAAGTTTCATGTTTAAACAAAATGAAACAAAAGACAGGACTGGAGCTGTATAAATGATCATACTGGACAAACATTTTTGGTGGTCCTCTCCACTAAAGTCTTCCCACTTATATATGAGAAATCAGCATACACAAAAACTCAATATACATAGAAACTAAACCTCCTTAATTTAATGTCACTGCATTAGTTTGATAATTTATTTTTTTTATGAGACATAGCTAAAAGACTGCATGCCTCTGTTGGTTTCCAAGTTCTCCTTTATGCACTTGAAAACCACAGAGGCACACTCTCTCAAATGCTCTCATGCAACAGGAAGTAACATATTACAGTAAAGGTCCCATATTAAACAGTTTACATGTCTTGGGTGTCTATTAAGCAAGGATTTGATTCAAATTAAATAAAAACAATGAAATTTTGTCTCTGTAGACAATCAGATGTAGCTCTTTTTCCCTCCCCTTTAGATACGCATGGACCTGAGGGGGCAGAGGGGCTACGGGCCGCCATGATATTGACGTCTGCTCCGATTGGCTGCCCAGTCAATTGGCTTTCAAAATAGAAATGGCATTTTCCTGTGACTAGCAGATAACATATGTAGGTGGAGTCTCTATGGCTACTACACAATAAACCACAGGAAGTAAAAACAGAGCATTTTAAGGGGCATTTTCTGGAAAGACACTAAGTGCATTTCTCTTTGTATTGAGAAACAAGGAAAAAGCGTCATGTTCTGCTCCCCAAACTCCTCTTAACAACAATAAAAGAAACAGTCATGGTGTCTGCCTGTGACTAGCAGAAAACACTTGAAGGTGGAGGCTGTATAGCTATTACATGATAAACTGCAGGGATTAAAAAAAAGAGCATATTAAGGAGAGCATGGTGCATTTCTCTTTGGACTGAGAGATTAGTAAAAGGTGTCATGTACTTCTGCTCCCCAAAACCCCTTCTAACAACATTAAAAGCAAAGAAAACTGATTTTGCAGGACATGGGACCTTCTTAGAGTTATAGAAGCGGCCATGCTAGATGTTAATATTTGTTGGTCATGTCAGCATGAGTGCATATAAATAAACATCTGCAAGATTATAACACACTCCCACTGACCTATTTAACTATACACAAGACGCAAATGTTCTCCTCAGTTTAACATCAGTGCATTTGTTGATAAATTCAAATGCAGTTTTAACAGAACAGAGCTTAGGGACAGGGTGCTGTTGTATGTTTCCAGGTTCTTTTCCATGTAAACTCTCCAGGGTGTGTTTACAGAAACACACAGAAGCACTTACCCTTAAATGCTCTCATGCATCAGGAGATTGGATTTTCATAAACATCATTATGATTGCCACTGATAACTGTGTTCACAGAAGCTGATACAAGCTGTCCAGTATGTTTTGAACATGCAAAGAGTGAATGCTTAAGTACATCAACTACAGTTAGCATTGTGTGAAGTCCTTTTTTTTAATTGGTTTTTGGATTATTGCTAAAAAATAAGCCCTGTTGGTAAAGAAATTACGAAATGTACGTGCTTGTTTTTTGCAGGTAAAATTCACATGTAAAAACAAATTCCTTTCAAAGCAAAAATATCAGAACATTACTGACTTCAAACCTAACTATAACTAAAGTAGGGTACACAATGCAAAATAATCGGCCTAATTTTTGGCCCGAATACCCCCTTCTGACCAAAACTAAAGCAGAGGCCCAATAATCTGATGTTCATAACACATAATAAATAATAAGCATTTTCAATGTTACGATCAGAAGTCCTGATGTGTGTGGAGAGTACCAAAGAGAGTGGAGCACATCATCCATTTTTGTCACATGGAACAGTACAATAATCAATCCAGAAGCAGGTTAGCTTGGGCGGGACACATGAAATCTGTGTTTTAGGCGTTTACACAAGTGTCCAGCATGTTTTTGACAGCCATGATGTGTGAATGCCTTAGTGAAGTATTACTTAAATTTGAGCATCAAAGTATTTGATAAAGTGTCCTGTATACGCTATGTGTTGGCTTTATTCTTGACACCTAAACTCTGTACTATATCCACACATATATAAGGCATATTTGAATTATGGATGTGCTCGTGTGTGTCCTGACACACGTCTTCAGCCTCTGGAGGATCCAGTTTTTCTAGCAGCTGAATGACATCATCCCTCCCCTCTCCACTCTTGTGTGACAGCACCAGACAAACACATAGATTGCCGGATTGACCCCTGTCTGTCTCTCTCTGTCACAGCTGACTGAGATCATGCAGCTGATGAATGCGTACTTCAGTGCCACCCGTCGCCAGCGAGGGAAAGGGGAAGACGCTGACATCACCATGGCCTCCATGACGACGCCCACCCTCCTGGAGCTGCCCTCACACCCCGTCTGAGAAGGACCCCATTCCCTGGACACCCCCAACCTACTCACCTACCACCCCCTACCCGCCAACCTCCCTGACTCCACATGGCCCCTGCAAGGCCCAACCCCAGCCCTCAGGACACCACGCCTCCTCCGCTGGGAGCGACACGGCAGCCAAAACAAAGAGAGGGCTGTTTTCGCTCCCCATCCATGAAAATAAACCCTCGCCAAGCTTTCCAGCTGAAGGAGCTGGCTGCTGGAGGCTGGGGTGGGGGGCAGGGGACGGGGGACGGGGGACGGGAAGGCAAAAAGGAAGGGGGTTCTGTTTTGCGAGTGAGGCCAGAACGCCACAGAAACCAATGCGGTTGCTGATGAGCTGTCACACACCTTCCACAACCATCCTGTCATGCAACCACCTCTGGTACCCTTCATGGCAACACCCTCCACCCCTACCTCACCCTTCTTCCCCTGCGACAATGTGAGACTGATTGCGTGAGCCGTGCTACATCAGGGAGAGACAGAATTGCTAAAAAGTCAGGACTAAAGGAACAATAAGCTGTGGTACTCCCTTCAGTGAAGGTTCAGAGTGAAACACTACTCCCTCTCTCTTTCTCTCTCTCTCTCATTGTGCCATATGTGATCTGCCTCTTTTCCTAGAAGGCAGCCGTCCCTCGTGCACTGCTAGAATAGTGTTGAGAGCATTCAGTGACACACACCCCTTCCCTTGTCCTTGGCCCTCATTCTGCCTTTTACTCTCTCTCTTCTCTCTCTCTCCCTCTCTCCCTCTCTCTCTCTCTCTCTCTCTCTCTCTCTCTCTCTCTCATGCCCTTATGCTGACAAGTTCATCAGAGACGGTCAGCTTTCATAAGGTCCCCGCCAGGCGTGCATTACCTGGAACTGTTGATGCAGTGAGCCATGTGAACTCGGAACTTGAAACAGATGTTGAACCTTGTAGCAAAGTCACTTCAGCTGCCATAGACTCCTAACTATGGGATTATCATTGTGCATGCGTGAAAAAAAAAAAAGACTTGGATGGATCACACATTGGGGATCTGAAGTAGTTTTGTTTCACATAAACCAAAGTCCTTTGAATACATCTTCCCTGTTTCCACCAAATGTTCTCCTCGCATATGTCCTTCGTTCTGCTGCTTGTCTAGGCTGTGACCCTCAACACTTTGGTTAACACTTGACTGATTCATCTGACTTATTCAGTTACAATTCTAATGCAGCTCCGCTCTGCTGAAAATAACAGGTGCTTGTCTTTTTATTGTTTTTTTCAGATTGTGTATATATATATGAAAAAGTACTAAAAGGCCCCAAACTAGATATCTGAATCATTTTAGCAGTTCCCCCGCTATTTAAACAGACTCTTAATCAGGCCATGGATGCTTTTGTAGAGTTATTTATGCATTTTTTACCTTTCTTTATGTCTTAAATGCAGACCCAGATGTGTTGTTTTTGACACAAGGTTAGCCAAAAGCTCCAAAAGCTTCTGGTTTTGCTCCTTTAAGCTGTTTTGTAAATTCTGTGTAGCTCCTTCTTTGTTTTCACTGTCTGAGTATTCTTGTGAAGCCAAAGTTATGCCAAGTCATGGATTTGAGCATGGACCAAAGACTTTTTTTTCCAATACGCTTTCATATTGTGAAGCTATCAAAAGCAGACAGACCCCCCAATTTGTAGACTGTTTTCACATTTTCTTATTTCTCCTTTAACTTGAATGTCACATGAATATGAAGACATCTTGTTGTATACATAGCTCACATTATTTTAATGTAGTAAATGAATTACCTTTTAGGAAACCATAGATAGGCTTTGTAAATATAATTTTAGAGTGCTGTCTGCCACAAGCAGTGGTTCTCAACTGGTGGGTTTGGGACCATAAAATGGGGTCACAAACCTTATTCTGCTAAAAGATGAAGGGAAAGCCCTCACTGTATGGATGCCCTCAGTGGACATATATTTTTCTCCATATTGCTGTGATAACAAATTCATTTTGTTGTTTTCTGTAATCTTTAACCTTGCAGTGCAGATGGATCAGCCTAATGTGATGTCTGCCAAGCTCAAGTCTACAACGACTGTGAGCGGCCCAAAGGGGCATGGCCCAGTCAGTGACCTTTTATAGCAGGAAGAGGTGGGAGATATGAGGTAGTCGACAGCAGGAAGTTACTGCTTGTGCGGACATTAGCATAGATGCTAACATCTTCAGTTGCAGTTTAGTCAGTTGGTATTTCTTCATTGAATAAAAAACAAATAATAACAAAAGAAACTTATCTATCAGAAATATATTTTTGCTCCACTTCCAACATGTTTTGCTGATAGTTTGTTTTATAAGGTGGCTCACGTTCTGCTCTTTATGCCACAGTAGCGTCCACCTTCTACATTATCTGATTGGCCTGTAATGAATGTGATTGACGTAACGATCGTCTAATCACTTGCGGGCTTCTGAAAGGATCTGCCCATTCCCAACCACTTTCTATGGGCTCTTTCCCAGATGGACAAGTGAAATTTATCGAATGCTACATCTGGTGTGTCAGGCTAGTAAACCTTGAGTTATTTATCACATCATTTTGGAAGAAGAAAGTTGGATTTCCTATACATTTTTTTTGATTTCTCAAAAACAACCAGATCATAAATGTTATCATAGGAAACACAGTTTATTAAAATGTCCTCTAAAGGCTTTTAAACGTTTAGTCCTACCCCCCTATCCAGTCATGTTTCCTTCATTGTAAGGTCCTAACTTCAACATTTTACAGTTAGTAAATGTGACTTCTTTAGTTTTCATAGGAAATTTTGATTGTGAATTCTCATCAAGGATTTGGGACTTAAAGCCAGACTAGTTGAGAACCACTGTGCTACACAACCCCACGCAATAACCAGCCTCAAGACATAATTCTCCTCACCATGAAAGGCCTTGACGAGTTGTTGCACAGTCCAGGGTTTTTGCTTTTTCTACTGCAGCTGCAGGCAGCTCCATGCTACATGTAAAAGAAAAAAAAATCAAACTGCGGATATTGTTGCTTTGTATTAAGCTTGTTTGTATGCTGCATGGTACCTTTTTTATGTAACGTGTGTAGTTACTTGCACTATTGTTCGTTTTTTGACTAACTTGGAAGTGCAATAAAGACTATAAATACTGTATGTAATTAATAAAACAGCACCATTTTACCATGATCTTGTCAAGCTTCTGCTCTCATTTCCTGTTTTAGTATCAGAAAATGTGCTTTGACCTGCAGTTAAGAGGAAGGCTATTGTTTTCAAGAGGGCATGATTTATAAAAAGGCTCAAGTTTGGCGCCAGGGGCAGAGCTGTGAGCTGCCTCCCCCAAAGCTTTTCTAGTTTGAAACAATAGTTGGTTGAGCAAGCATTGCTAAGTGCCTTTACGTTCCCCTGTGGTAATGAGCCTTAACTGAGTCAGATGAGCAGCCACCACTTTACTGAGGCTCCAGGTGAGGAGAAAATGTGTTATGATCATCCTGAAGGCAGGTTGAGCAGGAAAAACTGCAAATATGTTAACTGATAACATCAGAATAATTTCAAGTACAGATGTGTTTATCAGTTTTTTTGTGGCCCATCACCTAAACCACTTGAGACTGGCTGGTACTGACACCAGTTATGTTTTGTGTATTGTTTTAGGATACCTTTAAAGGACCAGTGCAACAAGTAACCTACAGTAAAGACAACAGCATTACACAATTAAATAGTTCCCTTAAATGCATGTATGAATTAACACCATTACCGACTAAAAGAATATATTAAGAAAATCCAGTTGATAGCTTTCAGTCACATGACCACTGCGGAGGGTGGAGAAAAAGTGTCAGTTAGCTTTGACTATGGTGTAGGACTTGTTTTACAGGCTTTTAATTTTCAAATCTACAAAATGATAAATTCACATCCATGAAAACAGCAGAAACACTGAGACTTCTTGGTGCTTTGCACCCTTATACTGCACCCAGGACATTTTATCACTTATCTCCTCAGTCTTCATCAGAACATGACTTAAGGCATGTTTAAATACCATACTATTGGAGATTCCTCAACCCTTACTCTGGAAACAGAACAATAATCAACAGATATGTGGGCAGCTATTTCTATTTTGATGTTTGGCTCTATAATTCAGGGCCTAATTCTGCTGCGCCTAATTATTCTTCGAAAATTTAAGGATCATGACTTTAATTGGAAACGTCCCTCTAAATGAAAGACTACATCCTTGTAAGTATAAAAGTTATGCACGGCACATCTTCACTTTTAAGAACAGTGAGGAGGATTTTTTTAAGCTTATGAGTTCCTCTGTCACTGCAGGAAATAAAGTTAAGATAGAGAAATGGGTGATCACGCAAAAAGACAGCTGTTGCTCCAGTTACAACTCTGCGACAGCCTCAGTCAAACCTAAATTTCCCCATATAAGATAAAAGGTGTACATATTAGTGTGCATATACTCCTGTCCTTAAATGTATCTATTAAACAGATAACTACAAGAAATCAAGGAGGAACATTACTCCAAAACCTTAAAAAATGAAGTTACAATTATAATAAATAGGGACTAATTTGAAAAAGGCAGCATCAAAAAACAAGACTATATGTCAATGTATGTTATATTAACCCTACCTCTAGTCTTAGAGGGGCTGGTTAATCCAGGCTTCAATACACTTTAACACGGCCTTCCAGAAAGGTTTCTTAAATTTACATCGAAACACATCACCCTTTTCACCTCTTGAATAACTAGCTTTAATCCAGGAGGTTTAACCACAGGCCTCAACTCAAATGGGCCAGTGATGGAATGGCTTCAGGGGATTCTACTGGTTTCTGAGGGGACAGCAGAGCAGCGACAGACAAGTGGACTTGTTTGTTGCACAATCAAAGGTAATGTATTGAGTATGAACCACAGGTGATGAATCCATGGTTACAGGCATCAACTCGTATCATCCTGTTTCTTTTTACCTCCACCAAGGAGGTTATGTTTTTGCCGGTGTATGTTTGTCTGTTTGTTAGCAAGATTACGGAAAAACTACTGGATGGATTTACATGAAAATTTTACCAGAGGTGTGGTTTGGTCCAAGGAAGACGTCATTGAATTTTGGTGGCGATTGCGATACTGGTCTGGGTGCATAAAAATCCCAGAATTTCAAAAAATCCATCCATATAAAATCATAATGTCAAGTGATATTCCCAAAACTTATTGTGTTAATAAAGGATAACAACCTCCACGTATGTGCTGAGTTGGGTCTGGATCTGGTGATCCTGAGCTGCTTGGTGGAGGTCTGCCTACTTTTCTAGTTTCTTTCAGTGACTATCAGCCAATACTGGCCACCTCTTGATCCATCTTTGTGTCTCTCACTAGAAATAACAAAGAACTGCTAATAGAAAACTTGTTTATTTATCATTTAAACAGGTCCAACAAGAAAAGCACTGTATATTCATCTTAAACAATACAGACTCCATTGAACCAACTCTTTAGAGTATATTTACAGGCATTGAGATGAAGAGGGAAACTAGATCTGTCTTTTTCATCCATGCATACTCTCTATAGTAAGTGACAAATGCTGTTAGTGAGTTTATACACAGCCACAGGTGGGTTTTTTTGTGCATCATTTTTGGCTCAAGCCTAACCTCTACGTGACATTCTTGTTGGTCATGTACAATGGAAACTAATGAGTGATGTGTATCAGCAGCAGACAGTACAAAGCACCATGTAAGAACCTGCATTGAACATCAAACCACTTTTTGTAAAACCTACTCCCATTTTCAAGGCAATCACTTGTATGATGTCTATTTTTTTCCGTAAAACAACTTAACAACTGTACTGAGTATAAAAATAGAACATAACAAGGCAATAGGTTGTATTACATCAGTGAAAAAATAGCCTACAAGGAGGGGAAACAAGATGTAGGAGAGAGGAAACGGATAACTAGAGACAACCATTTATAGACTTTTTGCACAAGGCTTCTGTAAAGACAGGAGTACTCTTACTTTTATGTCACTGGACCTTTGGGAAAGGATTTTTTTCTCGTTTTATATCAATGGGCTTCAATATCTCAGGGATGTTACAAGAAACAATTACATGCTATAACACGCCAATAAATACTATTTCAAAGCAGCTATAGCCAAATACCCGTCCATTTTGATGCCTATAAGGAGGAGAGAATATTTGAAAATTGGTGGCATGAGTTAGAATAAGCTAGCTAAAAATGAATTAAGGGCTGAAGTTAAGATACAACACAAAAAGTCTGTTCATTGTTCTTGGGTTCCCCAGGAGATGTAGTCAGGCCGTGTGGCTGCGCTGTACTCGTCCACCAGCTGCTGGACCACCTCGCGAGAGTTGTCCAGCTCATCAAAGTTGTCCTTGAATATGTCCTCTTTGCGGAACTGCTCCAGGAAGGCCTCGCGCTTACGCAGTTTGTCGTACTGCCGGCACGTCCGCTCGAACAGCTGTTGGACATCATAAAGAGACAGAAAATGAGTCTCAGATGGGACAAGAGGGTTAGTCGGTCATAAGTTTGTTTTAGTCTTTGAACTACAGCTTCACTGGAGCTTCATTTGACTGCCTCAGTTTCCCTTTTCTTAAAAATAAACTTCAATAGTGAGGAAAAGGGTACACTATAAATATATGTGAAACCTTCCACAGTTAGGAAACTAATCTAATGGCACCATAGCAGTACCCTTTCATCATTTTTTTTTTAAGAGGAGGATAAATAAAAATGTTAAATTGTCTTAAGCTCTACTCGCACTTTGACTTCTGGTAAGTAGTAAATGACCTCCTTATGTCAGTGGCACGGATTTTAAACAGGATATAAAGTACATGATTAACAAAAATAAACAGACATTTCTGATTAAAGGTGGTAAGGGACTGCATAAAATCAACAGTAAATAGAGTGCTGAGGTCCTTTAAAGCTGCACTATGTAAGATTCCAGCTATCAGCTCTCTAGGGGCCTCTATGGTTGTTGAGTGTAACTGCACTGTCGTAAAACAGAGCGCCTCACACCAATGTGCATTCATTGACATACAAAGGAAGAAGAAGCCAGCCGACAGGACGTCTCGAGAGACAAATAAACCATGTGGACTGATAAGGTACAGTCTGATCATGTTTCTTTTCGAATAAATCATCATGTACTTACAAGTCCAACAATAGCAGGGCAAAATCGTCATCGGTCGGGCATCCCTCCTCGTCTTTCAGCTCACGCCAGCGAGTGAACGCTGGGCCAATGTTTATCCCTGTCCGGGCATTTAGCTTGTTACTCTCCCGCTTTCTTTTTTTCGTCTGCTCCAATAAAACTTTTCTTTTCTTCGGGTTTTTCGCTGCTTCCGCCATGATAACAACACTACATTTAGCTTTCTTCTTGCTTCTTCTTGTTTAACAGCGGGTGGCATCCAGCGTCAGAGGAGCATTACCGCCACTCACTACTCAGGAGTATGAGCCAGAGGTCCCTATTTCCATTAGGAAAATAAGTGCATATTTACTTCAAACTAAATTCTGTTCATTAAATCTGTTTTAAAAATTCAAAAACTGCTTTATATTCTCCTTTTCCCAATGTTTAGCTTTCGCCTCAAGGGGGGAAGTGACGTATGCCGTAAAGCAGTCAAAGCAGTAAAAATCTGTAGTTTTTTTGTGTGGAAGTGTTCCTACCATCCACCTCGAAGTTACATAGTGCCAGTGAAGGTGATGCAGACCCCCTCAGAACATGACAGAGGTGTCATTCAACCTGCTGTAAGGTGATGTACCATCACAATGACTCAGGCTACGTAAATACCAGCTCCGGGTAGTGACAATGCTGATTAACTTACCTTAGGCCTTAAACAGCATGTGAGGCATGTCTGCTGTAGGGCTGCAACTAACAATAATTTCAGTTTTTGATTCATTGAGCCCGTGTGTCCCCCTCACCAAAATAACGCCTCTTTTACAACTTCTAGTCTGGAGACAGAGCAAATGGTGGGTCAACAAGTTACCCCCTTACTCCATCTCTGCCATGTTCAGAGTAGAGACAAAGCATCACAGCAGTGGCAATATCGCATCTTGATACGTCAGCGTGAATGGAGGGAATGAAAATATGAGACCAGCGCAAGTCTTGGAACCCGAACGTTCCAAATCAGATTTGGCCGCATATGTGGATCCATGAAGCTAAAGCAGGAGTCCAACAAGGCTACATTTAGTAGAAATGTGAACAGGAAAAATCAAAATAGAGCTTCAAGGCATACAGTGTAACTGCAGCCTAATCATAAGCTTTCATTTCATGGAATTCCCCTTAAACTACTGCTTCACTCTGTGACAATAGACAACCACAGATCATGACTCAGAACAAACACAGACAGGTCATTACAGCAAGTACACACTGGGAGAGAATGTCACTGAACAGGCTGCTGTGACGTAACTCTAAGAGGAGCACTTACAGAGGAGATACTCGTGTGGTTGGCCATCATCAGGCCACTGACTCGGTGAGCAGAGGGCAGGTATGGGGACCTCCGAGACAATGCCACCTGGATGCTTGCGGGACCCCAAGGAATGAAGCTGGCAAGTTTACGCTCCCGGATTCTTTGGAGACTTTTGTGCACCTACAGTAAAGTCAAAAAAAAGTTATAATAGATCATGAGACCTGTTACTGATCCATTACTACCCAGATTTACAAAGTTATAGGAATTAGCACTGGTGTGCTCTTTCACCTGAGTGGGGTCAACCTCTCCCTGGATGATATTAAGGATGGCAATGTAGCAATGGCTCGGTTGCCTTTCTCTTCCTGTGGACACCATCACGTTCTTGGGTTGTAGAAGCCTCCTCATCACATCCAGCACTGTGGTTTTCCTCACACTAGCAACCTGAAACACAGAATGACTCATTAGTCCTCATTTCAGTCAAGCAGTTACTTTAAAAATTGGCTGCTTACACAATAATACAGTGCAGATTTCACAACTTTGGAATATTTCTGTTTGTTGCATGTCTGAACTTACCGACTGGTCTGTAGTGAGTGGTGTGTACCCTGTCATGAGGAAGTGGAGGCGTGGTGTGGGGATGAGGGACGCAATCAGGCCAATCAGGTCATTGTTCATGTAGCCTGGGTAGCGCAGGGTGGTGGTGCTTGCAGACATGATGGTGGAAACCTGTATGTATAAAGGTTTATGACACAGACAGTAGAAATGGGTTGGATACTCAGTTAAAATGTGTCTATTGTTGATGTCACAGAATAACAAAGCCCCTTAAAAAGAATGTGAATTCTATAAATGTGAATTTATAATCAAAACTCAAACCCTTTGTTTCCTCACATTTTTACTGGAAACTTTCTTGATCCATTACTGATCTGACAGCTGTGCATTAATATCTTTTTGTGTACCTAATGCAGTTTTCAGGATACTATGACTCTTGATCTCCTGCGGAGCTGACTACTCTTGTGGTGTATTCAAGACTGAGGACACTAATCTGAGTTTGCTGTCTCTGTTTCATAAGCCTTAATCCATTCACCAGAGTAACAAGCTATCAAATCTTTATGAATCATACTTTGGTTAGCCTGTGCTTGCTAAGGTTGGACCACAGATTTATGTATGTAGCTGAAGCTTCTGGGCTCCTGAGATTGCATTCATTTTCAGCCACTCAAAGATGGTGCTGGCATAGACGAACTGCTCCTGTGAACAGAACTGGCCCAGGCTACAAGTGCCTCCCTTACCATTCATTTGGAGTAGTGGTCCACCACCCCAAGGCAATAACCCATCACTCCAAATGAGGACTGAAAAACTTCACTTAACCTATGAAATTTTTAAAAATGCAGTTGGCTTAATTCATCAAAGTGTGGGAATCATTTCTTTTCTTTTTTTCCCTGAGTAATCCTCAGGGCAGATGTAACAAAATCATTCTGACTGACCCACTGGTTGTCCTCCATGATTTGTGTCATACTCAGTGCCAGTGTATGATTTCTGGTTAAGCTTCTTCCAGATGATGCAAGCATTTTTTCCTTTATACTGTATTCTCTGAAACAATGACAATACCAAGACAAAATGTATGGGAAATGTATCAACTAAATCAATTAATTCAAATTATTTTCTGCACAAGATTTAAAAAATTAAATATCGAGAATTTTTTTTTTACTTAAATTGTAAGTTGTTGCAAAGTTTGAAAATATAAATATTGAAATTTTACAGTTTTCATGATGGTAGGCCCTGTCAGGTTCTGCAGAAGCACGTTTATAGGCTTGTATTTCAGAGATCAGAGAGCTCCATTAACATACTGTGTACTCAGTTTTCAGTGTTTATGTGACAATATGTACCTATGTTCGAACTAAATAATCAACATTTCATAACACACACTTTAAGAGGGAACTTCTGATTGGTGTGGGAATATATTTTGACGATATAAAAGCAAAGCTTGATTCATGTAAATTTTGTGTCACTTGGAGGGTTTTTTTTGTTTTTTTGAGAGGGAAAAAAATTGATTAAAATGGTAGATTGACCATATCGCCAAGCCCTAAAAGGCAGCATTGATTCACCAGCTGACTTTTAATATGTTGGTGATAAAAACTGGTAAATATGCTTTCTTACAACGCAAAAGAAGCAGGCCTATGGATTGAGTGAAACATTTTTGTATCCACTTCAAGTTTTAATTTATCAGACAAAAAAAATTATAATAAACTTTATTCAAGAGTAAAATATTTTCTCTCCATTGTCCAAGACAAACCTTGTGAAAACGCTTATACATGTCTGAATGGTAGCTATCCAGATGTTATGCTAATTATAAGAACATAAAAGATGATAAGGTGTAATATTTTTCCACTGTTTAAATTATTCACAGGTATAAGCAGAAACTACAAATCTCAAAGTTACAGTTCTGTCAGTAAGCTGCATACAAGTGAAGCCATGTGCCACGCATTTCTAGGAAAGCTGAAATCTAATCTGACGTTAAACTGACTTGCAAAACTTGTTTGTGAATCTCATCAGTTTTGACACAGGCCACTGGCGTGTTGTACAGTCTGTCTCGACTTTTATGGCTGTTAAAACAAGACAGCTATAACTAAAACCTGCTGACTGACGAGCTGTGAGAACAAGAAAGGGGAGGATGTAAGTCTTTCACCCACCAGCTGATTGATCTGGGAGAAAGACGGGTTCTGGATGTGCAGCCTGTCTGTGGCTATGCGATTTAGAGCTGTGTTATCCAACACCACCTGAAACACACACACACACACACACACACATTCAGGATGATCACTGGACAAATGAAGAGAAAACAGGAAGAAAAGGATTCCCTACAGCACAAAAACAGGGTAAAAGTCAATACAATGATACAGAGTGAGGGAATCGCATTAATGACACAGTTAAATAGCTCTTAAGGAGCAGCACAGTGTGCTGTTGTTAGCAGGGCTGAACATAAAAGTCCCACTGTACAGTGATAACAGGGGGACCGATTCTTGGGCAGATTCTGTTAGCCCTCCAGCTAATTTAATCAAGATGAGGGCCTCATGCAAGGCCCCAGAGGAAGTAGGTATTAGAGAGGAAACACCATTAGACTGTCAGAGCATCTCAGACTAATACAATCACTATGTTAAGTTGGGCTTTTATTAAGTTTGATTTGTAATGCCTCAGTGCTGGCACTGCAGTTTGCCTCTTTATTAGTCTGCAAAAGAAAGCACTGCAGCATAGAGAAAAAAATCAACAGAGGATCAGAAACAAAAATTCAATACACTGCATCTACTGTAGAGCTTCACTAATAAGGCAATTTGATTTTAGATTTTGCTCTTCCTTGGTATTCTTTTTATGAAGGAACAGTTCTGTCTGGGTATACACACACACATGTAGAGAGGAAACAGGAAGGCCAAGCTGACAACAAGCGGCTGTAAGCTCAAAACCACAGACTTTGAGAGTGTCATAATGTCTCTGGTTAGATTTTAAAGAAGTTAGATTTCACATTTCTTTTCTTTTTTTTTTTTTTCCACCAACAAAAGATGAGGTGTGGAGACGTGCTGCCTGCGTTGTCCAACTATACTGCTTACTTGTTTTAATATGAGGGCTCTATACAGTCAACCACTATTTTTGTTTCACAGATGAATTTCACATAATGAGAGAGAAAAGCTGTTAAAAGTAGCCCTCCTGGTTTGGTCCATGTGCTTCTTGCAAAGCGTTGGCAGCAATTCCTGAATAGCATGTGGAACACACTGCTGTGGGGGTCAAGTGGGTAAAGGGTTGGAGTTGCAGTCTTAATAAGAACCTGCAGCTGATGGCAGAAAATGACTAGTTCACCAAAAGTAGGAGGCACAGAGACAGATTGGCAACTTCTGGAAGCAGTTTTGGCTTCCTTTGTGGCAGGCTTTGACGTGGCATCCAGTGTTTCCATGGAAAGAGTAATAATGTTGTGTCTTGTCAAGGCAGCTCTGACATGGCAGCTGTGTGATAAGGCATGGACTATTGCAGCTTTAAAAAAAGGACTTTTTTTTCTCCCTTTAAAAAATGCTAGAAACTAAAAATACACGCAACATGGGATTTGTCTCATTTTTAAACTCAGATATTTTGGTGAAAAATATCTCCACATTGTACCTTTATCCAAGACCAAGCCAAAAGTAGTTCATGGTTTCAAGTTGATTTCTGATGATAAAACATCCCTAATGTAAATTCTCTTAGTCTGCGATGCTCTAACATGTGTTGAACCCCTATCATTCAAGGCACAAAACACAAGGGAAATGCTATTTCAGTTATCCACAGTTTCATAAATAGCTGTAAAGTAACATTTTGGCTACTGTGTTACCTTTTTCAAGTGGAACAATTTAGGGTAAAACTTGTAAGGAACTAGAAAAACCTTTCTTGGCCATCTCATGAGGTCAACTGTGAAGCACAGAAAGCTACATTTAAATTATGTTGCTCACCACACAGTCCGCATTCTGGGTGAGCCTCTTCAGCGTGAGTAGAGAATTGTACGGCTGGACGACCACGTCACTCATTTCATCCTGGTTTGGGAAAACTGAGTACGTCTGCACCAGCTTCTTTGGATACCTGGACATTCAAAACATTAACAGGTTATTAAAAAAAAATGAATTGTTTTTATACAGAAGAGTGAGTGCAGGACAATGGTTTCTTTATTAAAAAGTGTTAAAGCCACCAGTTAACACAGTATTGAATTAGACCCTAAAAACTGGAATGCTACTTGTGAGTGGGGAGGAAAATGTTGAAAAAGAGAGCATAGGAGTGTTGAAAATAATCCTATGATCAATGTAGAAGAAGATAATTCTGCATCGATGCAGAGAAAGTACATAATACACTGCTGTATATAAATTAATACTAAGTTCAAGTACAGGAAGACTAGACCTATTAACTGTGTTTATTATGGTTTACAATGAAAATCATTTAAAACTTTAGTTTTTTAAGGTGTAAAACTTGCATATTGTTGCTTTAAATTGACATCAAAAGTACTTCCTACATTTACTTTTCTGCTTGTATTCAATCACAAAAAAGAAGCAATGTGCAGCAACTTAGAAAATCAAGTATGCTATCCAATGTGTTGCATTGTGATGCATCATCCATCCATCCACCCATTATCTATTCTGCTTATCCCTTTCTTTACAGGTACGCTGAAGACACAGCTAGAAGAGTTCATGAAAGCAAGATCCAACAGTGAAATTTAGGCCTTATATTTTTTGTCATCACAGCTGTGACAGACAAGAAGCCTGTGTTAAGTCAAGTGGTTTGAGGCATGATCTGTTGTATATAAACTTTGTTAAGATATTTTTTCTTGACATTTGATTTAGTTGGGCTGTATCAGGTAGTTGACAATAGTCAGTGAAGTGGCTGAAAGGGCTCCCAGCAGCGAAAAAAATTCAGAGCATGTTTTTTCCTCCAGGAAGCCTCCGTGTTTGGCCCTATTTTATGATGCAGCAAATGACTATGTGTTCCTCCACCTATGTGCATCGATACCACCTGCTCAATCTCATTTTTAAGAATTTCTATTCTCCGGTTCATAAAGCTAACATCGCACATCCACAGTAAAAGGAACATCACCGTCACTTGAGTCAAAATTACTCATATATGGTATAGCATTAATTTCCTCTACCGTTGTTGTGTCTTCCGGAGTCTCTAGAGCAAAAAAGCAGATCAGCAGAATCAATGTACACATGCGGAAGAACACGTAGCTACTTGCTGCATGATAAAATAGTACCAAACACAGAGATTTCCTGGATGAAAAAATAAAGTGCCCTGAAATATTTCAACAAATCTTACATTTGACCCAACATGGTTTTGTGGCTCATTTTTATATAAAACTCACACAATTGCTGTATTTTCCGGACTATAAGTCGCACTTTTTTTCATAAATTGGCTGGTCCTGCAAATTATAGTCAGGTGCGACTTATATAACAAAATATACACAATTTAACATGTTTTTAAATGTTTAATTCATACTGACAGACATGAACCAAGGAGTAAACATTAACACCTACAGTCGCGAGAGGGCGCTCTAGGCTAGGCTAGACATAAAAAAAAATCCCCAAAATGAAATTCCTATTCTTTTTTTTTTTTCAGTGAACTTTTATCATTTAAAAATACAAACAGAAAAAACATAAGATATACAAATAAAACAACAATAATAAAAGCCCTTATCCAAGAGGTAATGGAGTGAGTTTTGCCTTAAGCGTAAAAAAGGTCCACTTTGAGTGTGTTATCGTTAACGAGCACAAACATATACCCATCATGTTACACTACCCGTACTACACTGCCAATCACTGATGTCTGTTTTCATTGGCTAAATACATACACCATTTTTCCCACCGCTTTTCACCTTGTTCTTTTTGTAATCGTATTGAGTAAGTCATCTGCTCCATTGAATGTAACTGTTTTACAATGTCTACAAAAAAGACAGCAGTAGGGCATCTTTTCTGAAGCCAAAACTTTGTGATAGCCTTTTTGCTGGCAACTAATAAAATCTTGAAGAGGTACACGTCCTCTTTGCTGAGTCCATCGGGGATGAGTCCGAGATACAAAGATATAAAAGATGCACTGATACTGAAACCCAAGACTTTGGAGATAATGTTTTCTACTTCCCTCCAGAAAGGCTTTATAACAGAACAAGACCAGAAGATGTGAGTATGGTCAACCATAATGTCTCCACAATCCCTCCAGCAGCCAAGTTGAGTGCCGCCATATTTGGATTTCTGTTTGGGTGTAATAAAGAAACGAACCAAATTTTTCCAACAGAAGTCTCTCCACGTCCATGAGTTTGTTGAGGAAGCCCGGGTCTTCCAGGCCTGCTGCCACATTTCTTCAGTTATATCAATGTCCAGTTCTTTCTCCCATTTTTGCTTAATGTAGTCTGTGTTGTCCTTCTTCATTGAAATAATGCTATTGTATAACTTGCTTATTAAACCTTTATTATTACCTAAGTTGTAAGCATTAATAAAAATTTGAATGATAGTTGGTAACTCCGTAGTACCAAAACGCTTCACCTTTTTGTTAAAGTAGTCACGTAGCTGCAAGTACCTAAAGAACTCATGGCCTCCTAACCCATATGTTTGACAAATAGCTTCAAAACTATTTAATTCCCACTTTTTAACAATCTTACACATGGAGGTGATACCTTTTTCGGCCCACTGTCTGTATCTGGTATCATGTAATGATGGCATAAAATCAGGGTCATATGCGGGCCACCTAAGCAATTTGACCTCTCTTAAGAGTTGATATTGTTTAACCACTTCTACCCAAGTTTTCAAAGAGCAATTTATGAAATTCCTATTCTAACAAACTGCAGGTGGTAAAATATGCAGCAGTAATCGAGCAGAAATAAAGTTTGGAGTGAGTGAGAAACTCGCGAGTGACTGACGAAAAGCAGAGGTTACTCTTACTCCAATGAAGAAAATGAAGAAAGCTAATCGTGGGTCGAAAGCAAGATGGCCAGAGCTGGAGGAATGAGTCCACAGATGGGTGCTTGAATAACATGCTGCCGGGAGAGACTTGTTACAGGCCCATTTATGCTCAATGCTAAAGACAGATCTGGATACGGATGGAGCCTCCTGTCCTTGCTCTGCGTTCATTTCGTCCGTATTTCTGCACATTTCCATAAAGCTTACGGATACGGGCCAAACGGAGCAGTACCACTGGGTACCGTTGGGGCAGTGTTGCTGTTACTACCCACAACGTAGCTCTAGTGAGACACAAAGAAGAAATAATAATGGCAGGACTTTTTGAAGAGAAACTCTGCAAGTTAGTTAGAAATTACAAACATCTGTATGATGTTACTTCGACTGGAGACCGGGACAAACAAATGCAAAAAAAAAAAAAAAAAAAAAAAAAAAAAACGCTGGGAGGAAATTGGAGAGCAATTAAATATCAGTTGGCCAGTAGCGAAGGAGAAGTGGAGGTCTGTGCGAGACAGATTTTTTTGAACACCCCCTGGTGGATGTATTGGTTAACAGCAATGCCAACGGAAAGGATGCGGTGGGCCTTCTTGGTGTTACTGCTTCATACAAGGCAGCCACCTCTCTATCCGAGTACTAAATAAATGCAAGTTATAGTTTCGGTGCGACTTGTATGTTTTTCTTCTCTTCGTGACCCATTTTTTGACTGATGCGACTTATACTCCAGTGTAGGGTTGTCAAAAAGTATCGATACTCAAACGCCGTATCCGGATACAATACGAATTTGCCATGGTAGCAATACTACGGCCTGCAGCGCTACTGTAGTCTACACTAGCTGCGTTTAGCTTACTGCTCAATGAATGTTGGTTGTTTTGTTTTTAGCCTTTAGCTCGCTAACGTGACTCAAATGTGTTTTCTTCTATTAAAGATGCAGACTGAAGCAGAGAGAAGTCGACCTGCCACTACACCTAAGAAATTACAGCCAACTCTACCACAGCTCTTTAAAAAACAACGAAAATATGATTCCAAGCCTCCTGAAGCTTTTAAAATAAACAGAGCTGTTGCAGAGTACATGTGTGAGGATCAAGAACCCATTTACACAATGGAGAAACCTGGGTTTTAACAACTTCTCATAGAGCTAAATCCACAGTATGTTCTTCCATCAAGAAACTGTTGTACAATACAATAAAACAAACACTCATGCAGCAGCTTCAAAGGAAGTCTTGTTTTGTTTTTTTCATTTTCTGATTATTTAATTATTTTATTTAATTGATTATTTGTCTGTGGTTCTGTTTTTCATGTTAATAAAAATGTTTTTTTATGCCTTTTTAAGTATATGTCATTTTTTATCCCTGTGGTATCGAAAATGGTATTGAGTATCGAGTGTCTTCTTGGGTATCGATATCAAGTTTGAAATTTTAGTATCGTGACAACTCTACTCCAGAGCGACTTATAGTCCAGAAAATACGGTACATGAAACAACTAAAAAGTTCCTGCACCAATAGCAGTGTACCTCACCAGTAGACTGAGCTTGTTCTCCTTAAAAGTACAACGCTTCAGCAGAGCCTTTCAGCCACCTCCCTAACTACTGCCAAGTACCTGATACTATCCAGCTTAAAAAATACTGAAATATCCCTTTGATTTTGAAAGTGCATTCCAACATTTTCCTCAACATTCTGACTTTTTATCTTCATTTTGAGTTTTCTCTCAGCACTCTTGACTTCAGTCTTATTTCTCATTTTTTGTCAAAGTGCTAAATGAAAAAAATCTCTCTCATTATTTTCTTTCTCAAGCCTCACCAAAATCCTGCTCCATATATTTTAGCAGTTGCGTGTGATTTTGTAAATTCAGAGTGTGTTTGTGAACCTGTCATTGAGCTTCTCCAGCAGATAGGATCCAAGGCCAGAGCCCGTCCCTCCAGCAATGGAGTGGCACAGGACAAATCCCTACAGAGACAAAGGCATACTTATTATTACATTACAATTTGTAGTTGCAGCATGTGCCACGTGTGTGTAGAGCTTACTGTAATCTGTACCAATGCAGAAGGCTGAAAGTGTGTGGGAGCACCAACCTCTCCTCCTCTGCAGTTATATAAACGGGAGCGCAGCCCCACCTTGCAAATAGGCTCTCTCACCCCCCAAAGACATCCCTGTAATACCTGCCTTCTACTCTGGCCCCAGCTATTATCACCAGACTTTCTACACGCCACACCCTGCCAACATACACACATGCTCATGGCTGCATGGCCCACCTTCCATTCCAACGCACACATTAAATAATAATGTGGGGTCATAACGTGGATGACTTACTGAATTGCAGACCTTCGGGAGGAAATGCAAGTGTTATTTTATGGGAGGCTGGCAGCTAAAGAAAGTTCACTAAAAAAAGAGGCGAAGAATAATAGTGAGCCATGGCTGGGGCTTAGCTAGCTTTCACATGAAAGGAGCTGGAGCTGCTTTAGCACAGTTTTAATCAGTCATTTCTGGAAGCTGTTACCACAATAAAGACACATGTGACCTTTTGTTGTGGTTAGGATTCGACAAGTACATCAGGCATTTCTTGGTATTATTGAACCATGGATGGATTATTGCAAAGGCCTCAAAGCAATGAGTTTTGAGGGTCAGCTGAGTTTCACCTACAAGATAACACTGAAAATTATACACGATGAGTATAAAGTTATGCAGAATTGAAACAGAGATGTAAAGCCACCACAAAGGGATTAAAAATAACCACAAACAGTGCCACAATGAGACACAGCTGCAGCATTCGCAGACTATTAGTGTAGTGCTGTTCCACAGGAGAAAGAGGCCTTTAACATATCAGTGTTGTGAGATCTGTTGTCATATTGTCAGGCCTTAATATTTTGTAGCTGCCTTTTTATACAAAATATATACCTTCACTTTAAATTAGGAGAGCAAGTTTAAACTTGAAGATATATGCTCCATAAAACCAAGGCCAATTTTCTTTCAGTAGTTACTTTGATATTAGTTGCTTTTACTGGACAGAAAAAGCTTGTTACTATTTATTTTGTAATTTTTTTTTTTTTTAATAAATACAGTCCATAAGTGCACAGTGCTGCTCCACTTTACAATCATGCAGTCCGTGAGGGTTCGGATATGATTTTTGACTAAAGATGGGAACTGATAAGATTTTATTGATACCAATGCCATTAATGATTCTGCTTATGAATCGGATTCTTGAACAAGTCCTCGATGGATTTTTGTCAAAAATCAAGACACAATTTTGACCACTTCCCCCCCCTGTCTGCCATGATTTTTATATTATTATTTCTGCTGACTACCTCTGATGAGAGAATGATGTCCTTGATGCAGAACAAAGTGGAAGGAATTGAAGCAGTTGTGATCAATTCTCTAATGGAATTGGTTTCTGATTCCCATTCCTATTTTTAACAGCAAAATGCACACTTTCTGCCTACTTTCATGTAAATTTAACATGAATTCTACAGACTAACTACAGAATAACTAAAGGAGGTAATAGTCCACCCCCACCACAGTGTAAACAAATGCTCATAGATCTGGACCTTCAGAAAGAAATCACGGCAGTGTTCTTGTTGAAAAGTATGAACTCTGTGAGTGTTGGTGTAAAGGGATATTGAAGTTGAAGTGAAACTTGCCAGTATTTTGATTTCATGGTTGTTTATTGCACATTTTAGAATAAACTGCGTTTCAGTAAAATATTCATAAAGAACTAGCAACCAGACTAACCCTGATTTAACTTTTTTAAACTTTGTTTTGAAATGTGAAAATGTTCTTCATGAGGTACAAACAAAAACAAACATAAAGTGAGCTATTTTCTCATTTTTTAAATCTGTTTCACCAAACAGCCTCTGATGTCATTAAACTATGTTCCAGCTGAAAGAGGCGGACTTCTATGCTCTACATTTCCCCTTGTACAGTACATCAAGTGTTTTTATTGTACAGACGTAGAAACGGCCATGAAGAGCTTTGTAATGACAATGGGTGGGCTCAAAGGCTCATCAACACACAGCCCCTGGTAAGCCAAATTGAGTTCCCACCTTGGTGTTGAATATTATACACATAAGTAAGCTCCTCCCTTATCTGCATCAACGCACGCAACAGAGAGGAAAACTAAAACGTTGAGACGCATCACGAAGCTTTGCGCCACATCGCTTGCAGGCAGTAAGGACACTCACATATTAGCCTGATGTTGTCGCTGATACTTGCTCACATTGCGTTCAGAGAGGACAAGGTGTGAGAATGTGTCCTGTTGCTTTTTTTTTTTTTTTTATCTCAAGACTCCACAGACTCACCAATACCTGACACCATTAAGAGTCTGCAGCAGTGTTAATTTTGACAGCACTCTTTAATTTAGTTTTGGTTTTGGTCTTTTGCTTAAAATATTTTTTAGTTTTAGTCATAATTGAGTCATCTAAATTGTTTCAATTTTAGGCTAGTTTTAGTTGACGAAATATGAACTGTAAGGTGTAAGGCACTTTTTGTTTCCTTGAATTTCTAAAGTCATGTTTCACACTTGGATCCCACCAGCACGAAGTTAAGGCAGCTGTGATTGGATGTCCCTCTTAACTCATCCAACCTTTTGACACAACCAAAGTAGCTGTGATTCCTAACTTGTCTCTACTTTCTACATGACGAAATTTGGTCTGATTGGATTTAGTCTATTTCATACATTTAAGTCTAGTTTTTATTTGTTGACGAAAATGTCCGATAATTTAGTTTTAGTTTTTGTCCATGTGCACTTGTTTTTTTTAGTTATAGTCTAGTTTTCGTCAGGGGAAAAAAGGTTGTTGACGAAAACTATGACAAAAATAATTAGTCAACAAAATTGACACTGGTCTGTAGGCAAAGACCCAAGGGTGTAGATTGGGATTGAGCTCATTGAGCTCTTGTGAGTCTCATTACTCAAGGGGCTTCACAAGGGCACCAACATGCTAGTGAGCAATTCTGTCAGTGTGCTGCCTGTTAATTTTAGTGTCTCTGGCATGTGCCTGTCTGCTGTTTGTTTGTAGAAGCATCCCTGACAAGATTGCAAGATTTCTATGCAAGGACACGCAGCCCACCAGTGTGGCCCTTAGGTGAGGTAAACAGTATAACAATTTAATGAAAATGCCTCATATCTGTTTTGCAGCTGGGTCAGCGGGAGTGCCAGCCCTCACTCTAAATGTAAAAAGTCTTTACTGAGCATTAGGCCTGTCATCTTTTTTTCTTTTCCCAAATCAACACCAACACCTTTGACTGTAGAGAGAATAGGATTCCCAACCCCTCCCACCCCCAACTTCGGGAATAGCTGGTTTATACATCTATTGTAATAAACCCAAACCTTTTCACTGTGTTTTAAAAGACGACATGTCCATTCAACAAGCACTTAACTGTTTACTAGCACGTTTGAAAAGCAGACTGTTTTCCCAGTTGCTGCAGTCTGTGGCAAGAGAGTGACCCGTGAAAAATTTAAACACACAGCAATATCACATTACATTTAATCAGTTGTTAAAATTCCTCACTCAGCCCTAGGGAAAGTCAGTATGTGATAAATGACTTGCCTCCAGACTGTCACTGCCATCTGCCTCTCGGTCAATGATGTCAAAAATGTCTTCTTGGATTTTTTTGCCCTTGTGGGGAAAAAACACATCAGGATCATAAATCTGATAACTTTTTTTTTTTGGTTCACCAGTATTTGCAGTATGGGAGTAAAGAGAAGAGACAATTTTCAACATTCACCTGTGAATACCCACTAGCCCAGTTATTCCCTGCTCCTCCTCCATGCTCAGACAGGTAGATGTTCTCAGGGTTGTACAGGTTTGCATAGGGAGAGTTCAGGATGGAGTGGATCACCCTTGGCTCCAGATCCAGGAGAACTGCTCGAGGGATGTAGTGCTCATCATCAGCCTGTGGGGATTTATGAACAACCAAGGGTTAACAGGAGACAACACATCAAGGCTGTAGGTCTGAGTGTCCTTACAGTCAGAGTCAATTCAGTTTACTGTACAACAGCTCCACCTAGTGCCCCCAAATGAAGTTGAACTTAGAGACTATGAGCATTAACTCGCTCAATTAGGATGCACTGTACATATACTCCTGGCTTTGGTGATCTTTCAGTGCCCATGACATAACTAGAATTTTACTTAACATATTTAAGAGAAAGGTTTTTTTTAACTGTTGACTCATGTCTTTGGTATAACATTACTTAGCTGTTTTTAATTTATTTCGTAAATACTATTTCCTATAATGTCCCAGATGCAAATTATTAGTTTTAATGAAACACCTTTGCCAAAAAAAATCTAAAGATAATTCGAAAAAAAAAAATGACATAACACTTGTATAGGTCACATCAAAATCTCTGTGATCCTGAATAATAATCAGTAAAAACAATATTTATTGTTAATGACTGACTGTGTCGTAGAATCCTGCTACATCCTGTTAGTTTATTTTTTTCACCTTCTGTACAAAAAAATCTCTTCCCCATATTTCCACATTCAGGAAGAAACGTCACTTTGTCAGAAATCCTGAGCAGCAAACTGAATGACTAAAACAAAGTTCAATCAACTTCTTCAGATGTTTTTTGTTGGTAAGGTTCTTCACTGTTTGGCTTTACTCTGAAAGAATTAAAACACATATTTAAAAAATTAAATGTTTAACATATTCATCAAGTATTCTGTATCGGTTTAAACCTAGTTAACATTTATATGTTGTCAAAAAAACAACACCAGCTATCTTGGTTTAAAAAATAAAAACAATTCCCCTGTAAAATTCCTCCCTGTTAGGGAACATGATCTACAAAAATGTAATGGAACAACAATTATTTAGGTGGTTATACCTTTAAAGTTTTGGTTCATCAAACACACCATTTAACATAATTTAACATTTAAATTCTGTCGAATGTTTATGATTTCCCTCAAAGGCAGGCACACTGAAAAATCACTGACAGCCAGGAATGACCCATGTTAGTCACTTATCTGTAATTTTAGTGACGTAACTTTATAGTTAATGTCAATGTTGTGTGTAATATGTTCTCTTGGCAAACTTATATGTGATCGGCCAATGGAGGGGTATTTCCACTATAAGAGGTATTGATTGAGATTTTAGTTTTCAGATTCTCCCAGGTACCAACTACATTTTTTCAGAGCCATACTAAAATGGGGTGTTAAGATACTGCTGTCTGGTGAATGGCAAAAGGGCATCACCACAACAGAATAGGGATATCCAACACAGAAATTAAACTGCTGCTGCTGACGTCATTTTGCTGTGGGCAAAACTCCTCTTTACTGCAGCAAATCACCACAGGTAGAGAGCCAGCAACACCACTGCCTCCATTTTCTTTGTCGTTTTGATGGAAATCATGTTAGTTTGACACTGCTATGCTATGACATCCCTGCCAACACTGAGGATTTGCTATTGAATTATGTAATAAAAATTGAAGCACCTACTGCCAAGAACTGAGTAGAGTCAGGCCATGTTTAGCCAATATCACAAATGGAAAAGCACCATAGGAGTGGAGGTAGCATTCCCATGTGTAGACGCTATGGTTTTATTATGACCTTTGGCTACTTGCCTTTTTATGGCCATTTTTATGGTAATATCATCTGTAAATAATATCAGCAAAAATGTTCATATCTGCCAATTTTAGGCAAATATCCAACTATTCCGATATCAGTCCAATAATATTGTGCATACCTAATAAGCACCAGTACAAGTACTCCCTCTCTACACACCAACACATGTAAAGCTCTGTACGACTGAAGACAATCAAAGGACACTTTTTAATATACATGTTTTTTGTAAGAAGACCAGACAGTCACTGTTGAGGCACAACCACTCCAGTAGGTTTACTCACACCAAAGTATATTTCCCGAACATTTTTCTTTTTTCTAACCCACATGAAACTGCGAGCTCATGGTGAATCAACAACCACTTAAATAGAAGATTCTGATGTTTTTCTGTATTGTTGTGAAACATAAATGCAAGATGTCATTTGAGCATCTGTATTGAATGCACTGCAGATTAGTGTGGCTACAACAGTAGAGACACTGAAAATCAACCTACATGAATACTTAGGGATGGAAAGGCTGCTATGTGTGAGAGGGGAGGGCTGAACACAGTAAACCTTTCACCAATACAATATGATGCCTCACAGCTATCTCACAACTCTTCTACTACGGTAAGGCATCTTTGGTAAACGCTCGACAAGAGCACCTGACTGTACCTCTTGTTAAAGGGATTAACTAAAGATGAGCAGCATTTTGTCAAAACCAATTCCAGTGTAGAGTAATGCAACATACCAAGTTAACCACAAGAAACAATTTGAATATTTATTTTCTATTTGAAAAAGAAAGCTTTTCTTAATTTACAAGGCCAAAGTTTAATTTATTGTAAGAAAGAAATCAGCAATTTATTCAAGGAATAGACAATATTATCTGTACACTATTTGTATCTGCAGGTATATCAACCATACACATCTGCCATTGTGACAAAAATAATCTTTTCATCAGTGCATTGTGATGCTGACACATATGAAGACGCATCGATACAGAGTCAATTGTTTAATCTTGCAGAGAATGCTGCTAGACTGAAGTAACAGTTTTGTTTCTGAGAAAGAAAAAACCTGTGAAACTTATTTATTTTGGTGTACAATGAAAATACATTTTTGCTGCAGATGATCTCAAAAGCCATTTATAATCAACAACACGAGTTCATATTTATCTGACTGCTTGTATTTTTTTTCTTCCAAGGAGTAGCCTGGTGCAGTAATATGGGAAATCAAAGATAGTACTCTCCGTCATTCAGCATGATGCATCCTGGTATCAAATCAAATTAAATCATTAACTGCATAATTGTAGTCAAATAAAATGAGAAAAGTAAAGATGGACAGCTCTAATATCCGTCATGAATGACCCTTATATTGGCTATAATATCAAGAAAACACATAAATGTATCATAATGCTTCACCTTATCACTACATGAATACATTTCAAAATAAAGAGTGAAATGTAGTTTCCTTGTTTTACATCTCCTCCATAAATAAGTACACTGTCACATTGAAAGCAACAAATAGATTTTTGTAAAGTTAAGACTTTGTGTTCTTAACGAAAAACTCTGGTAGGAGTTTGGAGATATCAGCATTTCGGATATCATCAAAAATCCAATATAGTTTATCAATAAGTTCTTCTCTTTACTTTGATCAACATCTGGGTTGAAAACCATTCTTCAATGTTTTCTGTAAGTATTTTGAGATTCAATTTTCTTCAATCCATAAATCTGTACTTCTCTACATATGTACTACATTACTGTCACAAACCTGTTCATTGGTTACATGAAAGCAGAGTCTCAGTGTAGCAGACAGTACATGTTTTATTACCTGATAGAAGAAGACGTCCTTTCTGTCAGTCCCCTCTGTAGCAAACTCCTCCACAATCCCCTCTGGACTGATGCCATGCTCTGCACACAGCTGCTTCCAAAACTCAAACCCGACTGCAAAACATCAGAGGAGAGGGTCAGCTTCATATTTGATCCGGGTCACTTTAATAAGCTGTTAACGCTTACACAAAAACAGTAAACACGTCAGTGAACGCAGCATCGTGCGCTAAATGAGTGGCTGATGTTGGCCTCTGATAATAACTCACATTTGTTTTACAGGATCAGCCACAACCCGACCAAACTGAGTATACTTCTATCGTCTCTGATAATGATTTCTTGTTAGACTATGCTTGTGCCAGCCATAGACAGCGTCGCTACATGACCTGACAGATAGCCTCCACTTGCTAGCTTGAGTATTGAGCCTTGTAGCATCATAAGAGGACAAAGATACCGTCAACAGTTTTTACTTGAGACGTGTCAGACACTCACTCTGATTTCCACACTGCCCGAGCTGGAGCGTTATGATTTCCCGAGGCATCGTAGGTCTTCAGGTGCTCCTTGTTTAGCTAGCCTGCTAGCTATTTGCTAGCTAAATAAAACATGAAAGTGGTGCTGACCAAACCGCTGCACCACCTTTGTGCACAACCAGCCCGCTGCTTCCCGCTCCCAGTATGACGTCATTTTCATGCGACGACTCGGGGATACCATAACACGTAAAACCAACATTAACATTACATCTGAGTAACAGACGAGAACAACAGGGGTTGTAAACCGAACTTCATGCAGCAATCTTTCTATAATGTATATGCTCCTCAATTTACCGTAGTCTATTTTTAGACAGTACAATATACAAAACAACCATTTACGTGGGCAGAGTATTCACAGCCAGGCATATTAACTTGAGCTAAATTAGAGATGTGTTTGTCAGAGGGGCAAACGAGGACCATCGGGGATAAGTTTTTGATTGTGGAGTTGGCTTTACTCATTAAAAAAACGTATAACAAGGTGATAAACAGGAACGTTAAAAGCATTAAACCCATAAAAATCAATAAATCGGTCAGTTTAAAGGCTAAGTATATGAAACTTGTCTAGGATTCGTTTTTTTAATAATTATTTCTTAAAATTCCACAATCCGCTCTTTTGATCGGCGTATAGAATAGTACATATGCATATAAGCCTCCTCTCTTTACCCTCGGGAAAGATCTAATCCCTCTGACTCCCATTATTATGAATTAGATTTGTGTCAATATTGTAAGCCTCCTGGCTGGGATATGAACAATTAACAAAGTCATTTCAAAAATACCCCCTGTATGGCCTCGGAGCAAGAGTATGACTTTATAAAATATAATAATAAGAATAATAATAATAATAATAATAATTATTATTATTATATTATATTATTATTTTATATTTATATATATATATATATATATATATATATATATAGAGAGAGAGAGAGAGAGAGCTAGGATATGTATATATATATAGATATAGATATAGATATATAATATACACACACACAACTTACGAGAGTCGAATGGGTTTATTGGAAAGTGATGAACAATGTTCATATAGACAAAGAGTTTCTGTATGAATCACACAGCGTCACTTTGCCTCAGTTTGTATCTAAACTGTGTACATGGGAGCAGTAGCTTCCATGTACACAGCTGAGATGGAAAGCAGCTCAGACTGCACAGGGACTGTGTTGTTTGACAGCTGGAGCTTTGTCAGCTGTCCTAGTTTAAAGCCGCTGCTGATCATTTCAATCCTGCAGATAATTTCATTATTGGGAAGCCAATAAAGACTTGAAACCTTTATGCTAGTTCCTCCTGTGGTTGTCTACATATTATACCACTGAATATATTCAGTACAGGGAACCAAAAGAAACATAATTTCTCTCTTCTAGTCAAATAAACTTAATTACTAACTGACAACACTCCCCAGTCCGATCAACTATATCAGTATTTTTAATCCTCCTGATTGAAGCTTTGTTATTTTGTTAAGCTTTCTGTACTGGAAGTGCCAGACAGCAAACATTTATGACTTGACACCATCTCCCATGACTCAAACCATTTTATTTTTTTATAACAATATAAGGGGGACAGTGATTTACATTTTTTCAGAGTGTTACATTTGACAAGAGTCTGACTTGAACAAATATGTATAAAATGAATCTACCATTGTTTTCAGTTCTTGAGCAGAAGTAAATTTAAACAGAATTCAATGAAGCTGCAGTAAAATTAATAACTATCAACATTTTGGGGGTCAATATAAAGATGCTTAACCCTTTGGGCCAGGTCTAATATTAGTCAGACTCATTCTCATTAAGTACAAAACGTGCTTTTAAAAGCAAGCTATAAGAAATACAGTACATTGATATTATTACATTATTCTTTCATTAAGCTCATGTGTTCACCTATATCTGACCTTTTTGATATCAAATACTTATCAATTTAAAAAGATTCAAGCCCTTTAAATGTTATATTTTTCATGATGCCACCTTTTTTTTAAGATGAAAACAGAAATAAAATAATTTTAAGCATTATTTTTTAGCAGTGTAAAATACTCATACCCATTTTCACATGGTTAAAATGACGCCACCTGGCGGAGAATATTAAGAATGATCACTTCCAAAGCAAAAGCACAGAATGACACCCGGATAATAAAATGCATGTGTTGTGCGTTGATGAAATGATTGCAGTTTGACTTTGTTTCAATTAGACTTTTTTGCGCGGAACAGCATGAGTGTAGCGCTTGTTTGGATAGAGTAATTTGGGCTTACTGGAGGGGCTAAGCTTTTAATAAAAAAGATCAAATAAAACCACACTGACTTTCAAAAATCCATGCCATATGCATGAACGAAGCAAAATTCATTTTAGAAAATGAAGAATGATAAAAAATAAAAAGCATGTTAAAATGAGCGCAACAGTCTCTAAGGTTAAGGTGATGTACCAACAAAAGCATACAACACATACACATTTGTTAGTTCTGTATTTTTTTTTAAACATCAATAATCCGATTACACCTGAACGCAGCATGACACAGGCGCTCGAGCGGATTGTGATTGGCCCGCTGACAGAAAAACAGGTTACGCCATATTGTCAGCTTCAGAAGACAGCGCTAAATTCCCTACAACATGAAAAAATAGTAAGTGTCATCTTACTTTGAGATATGTTCCTACTTTCGTCGATGACAGTCTACCTTGACCTGTATCAGTGTGTTTATTTGAAGTCACAAAAAGCAATTATTTCGCTGTTGTCGCGGGCTGTTGGCGTAGAAACCCGTTAGCATAGAGCTGTTAGCCGATGTTGTGAGTGTTTCTACGCCGTGGCGCTGTGGTGCCTCTTATCAGGAGCATTGCCTGTTTCGACCTAAGTCTTAATTTTTCAGGCTCACGACGGTAGACGCAAACATGGACCTCACTGGTGAAATGGAGAGCGCCCCCGCGAAGGATAGCTCGGTGAAGCAGGGGTCTGGGGTCTGCCTAAGGAGTCGACCATGCTCCTCGGAGAGAGACAGCCAGGTGCGGGCTGTCAAAGCTGCTCTTCAGTCCAGGCTGGGGCCCTACGAGCCGGTTCTTACCTACCTGCAGTCCGTCCTACTGTGGGAAAGACCCTTTCAATGTGTGCTTTTCTACATTGTGGTCAATGTGGTGTTCTGGTGAGTTTTTGCTCATATTTGATGAAGTTTTGCACGCTTGGATGATAATCTTGCTCTGTTTTCTGTGCCAGTTTATTTCAGGGTAGGATAGCAACCTGCATCCAGACAATACGGAGTCTGTTTGGTCCTTAGTTGAGAGTCAACGTGACTGTGAGCAGCTGGTGCTTTTACACAATGCAAATGTTTCACCTGTCAATTCAAGACAGCACAGATGGCTGCCGAGTGGATCCATTTATAGACACAGGCTTCACAGACAGGGCTCTAACTCCAGTGTTGCTGCTAAACAAATCGTTTTCTGCGTCTTGAAACAGTATGGTGCCCTGGATTAGCCGCCTTAACATCTCTGTCTTTGCTTCGTGTGTGTGTGAGGCTGTGGAAGAGATCAGTTCTGCTATTTAAGCTTTCATGTGTTTGTGAAACACAAGATGGAATATTTATTTGTAGGTTGAAATAAGCTTAGGAGGTCCGCGAGGCAAATGTCACAGGGCACCAGTCTGTTAATAGACTTCTCTTTTTAACAGTAGATCAGTCAAATGCTTTAAGTTAGGATAAGGCAACCCGCGGCTCCGGGGCCACATGTGGTCCAACTCCTCACTAAATCCAACCTCCAAGTCTGTTTCAATAAACTAAAAAACATAAACGTGAGGGGAAAAAAATTCATTGATAAGCCTATGGAGGAATTCACCCAGTGCAAAAGCCACGCAAAAAGACCAAATGCTGTCAACCATACAGAACAGTGATTCTCCTTTTAGGACCGCTAGATTATTATACAAATCATAATAGCTATTCGTATGATAGATATTGAGATCAGGTTTATAAAACATAATTACTAATTGATTTTAAACATGCACTGCATGGTTGAATGTATGTGCCTTAGAAACTAAGGGAAATTAATAGAAATCTACTTGTAAAAATACAAGTACCATATAAATATTGCCAATAATAATAATGATAAAAGAAAAAAAATGATCATTTGATCTTAATTATTCAGTTTTCATATTTCTGGAAGGCAGTAATGATTGATTAATTGTCCAGCACTCACTCCTATGATAATCTCCGACTGTTGTTTTGATCTCTGTGAGGAAGTGGTGGATATAATGTTCTGCAACTTTTCAAACCTTTAATTTGTCACATTGTGGCACTGAAAAATAAAACAGAGCACATCAGTACCTCCATAAATGGTGGACACTCTATTCATGGAATTGCAAAAGTGGCTGAAATTCTATTTTAATGTTGATTCAGGGATGAGCACATTTGGTTACAAAGATGCCCTCATAAAAAGTACTCCCTCTGACAGAGGGCCATGTTGTTCTACATTGTTGGATGCCCCTATTGGGACATGTTAACTGGTTTTGTATTACAAATTCTTTCTTTATAGAATAACCAGGGATACACTGTGTTATCGACAGATAATAATTTTAAATGTAAATATTTGTATATGTATAGAAATAGCTGATAAAATTAACCGGAGATATTTAAACACTTTATGGCATGGAGTATTTTAATTGTATTTTAATTAGACAGTAAAGGCTACATAGAAAAGAGGCCAGTTTTCTGTAAGCAGGTCATCCCATCACTGTATTTGGAACTTAATAGGGCAAACATTTACTTATAAGAACACAGTTTCTAGTGCTGGTGTAATTAAAAAAATGGTCCTTTAACTTATTTCCATACATAGTATTGGTATCGTCTTTGATAAATTTGGAAATATAGGCTTAAACAATATTAGTGAAAAAAAAAATAAGTCCAGTATGGTGCATTTAAAAAAATGTATAAAATAGCACCTTTAAATTTTTGGCTAAGACTCAAAAAGCTTAAAAATTTTCAGAGATCTTGGTTCATGTTGACATGGTGGCATTATTCAGTTCCTGCAGATTTTGCAGCTGCACATCCATGATGAAAATCTTCCATTTCACCACATCCCAAAGGTGCTCTATTGGAATAAAATCTGGTGCATGGAGGGCACTGGAGCACAGTGGACTTATTGTCATGTTCAAAAAACAGTTTTAGACGATAAGAGTTTTGAGACGCGTTGCATTATCCTGCTGGGAGCTGCCATCAGAAGATGGGAATACTGGAATAAAGGGATGGACATGGTTTGCAACTATGTTCAGGTAGGCTGTGGCATTTCAGTGGTTCTCAGTTGGTACTTAGGGGCCCAGAGTGAACCAAGAAAATATCCTCTGGACCATAACAACACCTCCATCAACCTGAACTGTTGATACAAGCAGAATGGGTCCATGCTTCCATGATGTTTACACCAAATTCTGACCCAGCAGAAAACAAGACTCATCAGACCAGGCAGCATTTTTCCAATCTTCTTTTGTACAATTTTGAGCGTTTGCCAAAAGTAGCCTCAGTTTCCTAATCTTAGAAGACAGGAGTTGCACCCCATTGTGCTGCTGTTGCACATTTGCTTCAAGATTCAATGTGTTGTGCATTCAGATGTGGTTTTCCTACATGCTCTCATAGTAAATGGCCAATCATATCAAGCCACAGTATGACGTGGCTCGTATGACTTGACCCTGTTGTAGCTTAAACTATGTTTCAGTCCTTAGACTATCATCTTACATTAAATTAATACAACACAGATGTATCATTTACCACTTATATGTGATGTGAACCTCGTCAATGACAATCCCCACCAAGTTCTCCCAGTAAACTTCTGAGGAAAGCAGATTTCGCCAGGTATTGCTGAGTAACCGTGACTACTATAGACTAACTGGCATCGTCCGTGGAGGATTTCCGCATCTCTCTGTTTCCCAGGAGTGATCCCTGGTCAGGAGAAGAGCAAAAACATGATTTCCTGTAAGAACAGCTTTAAGTGACGTTCTTTGCTCCTCTTTCGAAGAAGAAATTGAGTCAATTTCTGATAAAACCCCAGACATTGCTGCATCCACAGAGACCACTTCAGAAGCCGCCATTGTTTTCAAACATGCAGTCACTTCCCGCTGTCGTCACGTCTTCAGTTCCTGCCTCTCTTCCCTGATTGGGCCGTCCGGCTTTTAGCCATGAAGTTGTAGGAGGGTGGAGCCTGGCAAAATGGATCTGTGTCTTTAGACAATGAATCAGGCAGGTCCATCTGCACTGCAAGGTTATGTAAACCCTAGAAATGCTTGTGTTTGAAAATCTCAGCAGATCAGCAGTTTCTGAAATACTCACACCAGCCTGACTAGCAACAACCATGCTGTGTTCAGAGTCACTTAAGTCACCTTCAGCAGCGAACATCAGCAGGTAGCTTTGACAGTGCCTACATGCCTTAATGCATTGAGTGTCATGTGATTGGCTGATTAGCTATTTTTGTGAATGAGCAGTTGAACAGGTGTACTTAAATGAGTATATAATTAAAATTGACTGCTGTATGGGAAAGGGCTGCATGTGGCCCCTGGGGTTGCCCACCCCATTTATTCTGTAACGCGAATGCATCTCTAATAGATTCTTAAGAAGGTTAAAACTGGCAGTTTGCAAAACATGACAGTGAGAATAAAATAAATACAATCCTTGTTTTGGTAACCAGTGTTGCCCATACCTGCTTTTTATATCCTTAAAATCAAATGTTTAGGAAATAAATGATGGGAGAAAGTGTATGTTAAGATCAAGTTTCACTTTCCAAGCGACCATGATGTGGTGTGTCGTAAGGAATCACTGACCTGTTACAGAGAGAGAGGCAGGCTGTGACTGCCCTGCATGTGCAGCTCAGGCATTCAGTTTTCCTTCAATCAGACCACTGGGCACGTCGGGCTGCCTGTACAGTCTCCCTTTAATGTGCTCCAGTGCACTTTCAGACTAGTTTTTGCCTCAAGAGATTCATTCACCAACTACGTTTTTGCATGAAGTAACTGATGATGTAGTGCTTCATCAAAGGGGGTCAACACTGATGACCTTTCTCAGACTGTATAGAAGTAAATTGCACAGTAACTGAATGACCCCCCAGCCCCCTCACATGGTGCTCATGTATAATAAAGGTGAAGAAAGTCTTAAGAATTTGTTGATGTGAGTCTTGTTTTGTAATAACTCAGTGGACGAATGTACCTGTTGTTTTCCCCTGTATGCACAGCTCAGGGTTTACATGTTTGTTTTGTTTTGAGCTTACAGTTGCTATTTATTGCACTCTTAACCCAAATACTAAAATATGTGCCGTGTTAACAAATTCTTTGCAAGGCTAATCTCTAACTACTTATTTTCTGCAACCTGTAATGCTTTTGCAGTAAACACATTTTAAGTCTTGTGATCTGAAAGTGGAGGTACAGATTGGGTTTGAAATTGTTTATTTAGTGGAAAAGGGATTGTGAAAGAAGACTATATACTTCATAATAGTCTTGTGGACAAACACTCCTGTGCTGTGATACAGATTAGAGTTATAACCTTTATTGATAAACCATGTCTTTGTTTACAACAGACTATTAGGAAGATGAAGTAGCATTTTTATCATAACTCCTTGCAATTTCTCTCATTAATGTTAGGTATAACAAATCAGATGATTGAATTACTTCCTCTTATATTCTGAATATAAGTGTAGTGGTTTTATTTACTAAACATTCAGGCTTTTTGTGGCTATAATGTGGCTTTAATACCAAACTCCTGTTAGATTGTCTGATACCAAATACAGACCATGTTTTTTTTTTTTTCAAACAGCTGGTTTAGTGTTTGCTTGGGAGCAGAACAAAATACAGTTAGGATCCAACTGAATTACACAGTATTATTATCCATTTATTACTTGTGTCTAATTATTTTAATTTACACAGTTTAAGAGACTGAAAGGAAGTATTGATACTTTCCAACAGGCTTAACAGTGTAAACTGTTGAATAAGGAAAAACGTTTAAGGACATTGTCTCAGTTTCATCATGCGTGTGACTAGAAAGCACTCAGACAGCACAAACCTCCACCAAGGTAGCTCACATATTGCTGTTACATCTATAAGCAATAGTTCCATGATAAAGTTACCATCATAATTTGATTCATGACCCTGAAAACCTACACCTAGCGCTCAGAATCATGTTGTCATCATTATTCGTTAGACAGTTATTGAGCAAAAACGATCTTTCACTAAAGGCGGTTATCTGGATCACCACCAAAGTGTAATCATTCTTAAGCTGGGCCATTACCAACATCTCCTGAAAATTTCAGCAAAATCCATCCAGTAGTTTTTGCGTAATCTTGCTAACAAACAGTCAAACATATGCCAGCAAAAACATAACCTCCTCGGCAGAGGAAATTATTTAATATTTCTAACCTCCACTTAACATTATTTACTCAAGGTTCTAGTCAGAATCTAAATTTCCCTCTCTTGAAATGACTTTTGAACATACACCAAACAGGCATGACATTATGTCCACGTGCCGCACTGAGTGGGCTGCAGCTATACACCCATATACACCCATATACACATCACACTGCAATGCACTGTGGGATCTGACGCCTTTCTGTCAGCATTCACTTCTTCAGCAGTTTTAGCGACAGTAGCTCATCTGTTGGATCACATGGGCCAGTCTTCATTCCCCATGTGCATCAGTGAGCCATGGCCACTCATGACCCTGTCACCGATTCACCACTGCTCCTTGGACCCATTTAGATAGAAAGTAACCGCTCCAGCTATGGAGATGCACTGACCCAGTCATCTAGCCATCACAATCTGGCCATGGTCAAACTTACTTAAATCCTTATGCTTGCTGAGAGCAGAATGTTCACTTGCTGCCCAATATATCCTTCGCACTAACATGCGCCATGATGAGGTGATAATCAGCCAACATAAAAGCATCATAATGTTTTGGACCGGATCTTTAACTCACTGTGTTGCTTGTTAAGTTTAGCTGATAAACTTCTATCCTGTTGGTCTCAGCGGGAATTTCAACACAAACTTCAACGCTGGATGAATATTTTTAACTAAAACAGCTGAAACAACTTTTTTGGGGTTCTACCGTAGCTTCTTTTAGAGGATAACAGAGCAGCAGGAGCAGAAAATGAGTGGGCAAGTGATTTGTAGACATCCCACACGTTAGCATGGAGTTAAACCAAGGGCAATCATACCTGTGACAATAGGCCCTAATCTCTAATATTTGACCGATGTCGCCAGAAAATGATCATCTCTTGATTGGTACCTTTGCTTTCCTTATTATCTAATCCTGTGAAATAGGACCGGGTATTTTCTGTTTATGTGATTTTCCTTTTTCCCTCCAGGTTCTTTGCCCTAACATCCCTGCGCCTGCTCTTCCTGTTAGCGTCTGGCCTTGCTGTAGCAGTTTGTGTTGATACCTGGAGGAATAAGATCTGGCCAGTAATTAAAGGTGCTGCAAGTTTTTCTTTCTAACATAATCTGCGTTTTCTTTAAATGTCTCAGTTTTGTGTCTTTTCCAGTCTTTTGTGACTTTGCATAATGCCCCAGTTTACAGAGGGTACAAGAAATGTCCTCTATCAGAACAGATATAAAGACTGACCGCATTCAGTCTGGACTTTGTTCATGTTATGTGTTACACCTCAGAGTACAGTTGGACAGAACCTGATTTTGAACTTGTGACCTGAATTACACAGTCAGTGTGTAGGAGATCAAAGAGTGGGGAACAAGTACACGACTGTGATTTCTATTTGTGTGTTGAACTCTCAGTATAGTCACTGTGTGTTTAACGGTCTATTTCATTCCCTCTAAGTGATCATTGTTTTTCTCTCCACAGTCAAAAGCCAAGATGAATCAGAAAACGAGAGGTTTGTTATTATCACAGGGCACTCACGCCTATAAAGAAAATGAAAACAGTAGTGCTTTTGTGAGAGGAAAACAAACTTTGTGTTAATCATTTTCTCTTTTTCTGTAGCTGGGGTCTGGTGCAGCCCGGCATCCTCAGCGTGCCTGAACTGTGCCACCACATCGCTGAGGCCTGGGTCAGTGCAGCTGTGCTCACATCCAGTATTGTGCAGTACAAACGGCAGAATCCTGGAAAGGTGGGCAACACTCCCACGACAGAAAATATGAAAAATAAGTACAGTAAAAGATTTGTCTTGGGTCTTTTCTGTTTTTGGTATCTAACACTTGACTCTACTACTACTCACTTCATTTTCCATTTGAGTATGTGCTTTAGTGGTACTTCTTAGCTGTAAGTGTGGTTGTTAGATAATGGCACAAACTACTGTGACATTCTCCGATAAAGCTGCTGCCCCCCCTTGTTTCAGGGCCTGTTTGTCACAGTAAGCAGTAAGGTTGCCAAGATACCAGAATTGTAAACAATGATGTGATACTAGTAAAAATATCCAATATTCAATTCTGCACGTTTGTGCTCTGACCTCTGAACCCAGTCATGTGACAGGTTCATTGTAGCTGGACAGCAGGATGTGGTGAATCAGTTTTACCTCCTCCCTGCTGTCACTGATTTTTGAAACCCTGGGTTTAAAATATACTATTTAAAAAAGTTGGTTTTGAAAAAGAATCAAAGTATCTTTTTAAAAAAAAAAAAAAAAAAAAACTTTAGTAAGGAGATACGTTTTGCTCTTGAGACAGAGGCAAGCACCAAAACCACATACTATTAAAAGCACTGGAGAGTTTGGGGTGTTGCACAGCGTTGCAGAGCTGACAACAGAAAGACTTTCATTTCTTTGTCAAATATCCTCGGCTTATGGCAGTACTCTGACTTTCAGGGGCAGCAGTGTCCCCATGTCACATTTCAGTCTGGGCTCAGCTTGCATGGAACCTCTTCAGAGGGGATACAAAAAACCGTTACGAGTTGTGATTGCTCATAGAAAACCAGAACAACTGAGCTGAGCCTAGTCAAGTCAAGCCAATAATCACCCAGTGGAAAAGCCCCATTTGAACCTCACAGAGGGCAATGGGGTTTCAGTGTCCTCCTACATGGTGCTCAATTCAGTCCTCAATATGTAGTTTTTCTGTGACTATGCTGCTCTTTTAGTAACACATGCTTCTGCAATAATTGCTTGTGATCCTGCATCCTTGGTGTTGCATATCTCAGCATTTTCTGTAGGTATATTGGCTGCAGCATAATTTTTGGAAACAAAAATTGTACGGTACTTTACAATGATTTTATATAAGATAATTGTATGATGAATTTAACCATTAATGTGTATTTCCATGTTTTAATGTCAGAATTCAATACACTATATATTAAATCCACTGCCTCAATCTCAATCAACAATAATTAAAGTTAACAAGCACTACAAGCTGCTTGCACAGCATTCTGGGATTGCATGCTTTGTAACCCAGAAAGGGTACTGTTGTCAGCTTTTCTCCTCATTGTATGAAATATATCCATGCTGAACTGTTGGTGAATGTCCCTCATGGAGTACATTGTTTTTGAAAAGGGTCGCTAATTGAAAAAAAGGACAAAAAAGTGGCTGAGGTGCTTAGCTACACATCTCTCCTCAACTTGTAAATGCCTTGTTGGTCAACATTGTTAAGTGAGTTTGAAGTTTATGGGGCAAGAATGTGCAGCACAAACAGGCAGCTTAAAACATGAATGAGATCAGAAAATGTTCAGCAGCTTTTACTTCTTTATGCAGCAGTATCTGGCGGAACATCCTTTGTTTCCAGAGCAAAATAGAGATGGCCTTTTTGTCTGTGGAGCCACCACAATTACTGTGTTACAACTACAAATACTGAAGAATTTGTAAACATGTAAAGTAGAAATATTAATGGTTGATGAAGTACTGAATTAATTATACAAGTAGAAAATAGTTTGTTTTTTTAATTAATATTTTTAGCGCAAAAATTCGTCACATTGTGAAAAAATCTGAAAAGTACAAATATACAAGTATTGTATTTACTGACATGACTGACTGCGTGTTGTTTCTTTGTGTCAGTTCTGCATCATGACCTGTGGAGTATTCACCTGTTTTGCTGTGGTTGGACGTTACATTCCTGGAATCGTGCTCTCTTACTCTGCTGGTGAGTCAAAGAAGTTTTCACCAGTCCTAACTACAGATCCAGGATCACTCACAAGAGCAGGCTGGCATGGAAGCTCATCCTCACCGGTCCCATTAAAAATTCAGAGGTGTGAAACCAGATCTGTGGACCTAGACGGTGAGGTGATTAAAGGTAGGATGAGACACAGAGGGAAGGAATAACAGAGAGGAAAGGATACAGGCAGAGAGCTCAGGAGGTCAGACTGAGACTAGGCTAATCTCCTGACCTCAGACCAGCACAGGCTGTGGGGCTGAGAGGAGAAAGCTGCCAAGGTCCATTGCTGTGACGTCCTAAGCAACCACAGCAGCTTGTACAGCAGTCTGTGGTTGAATGTCTACAGGATAAGATGTAGATAAGATTCCTCATACACCAACAATGGAGACAGCTTTCTGTTTGACTGTGTTGTTATAACCCCACTTTAAGCTGCCCTTCATAACGTGCAGTATTCTCTTCCTCTCCTTTAGTGTTGGCTACTCTGTTGGCTCCCCTCGGAGCCTATCACAGGATTTTTCAGCATGTGTGTGTGAAGCTGGAGCCGGCCCTGCAGCGGCTGGACTTCAGCGTTCGTGGATACATGATGTCAAAGCCCATTGATAATCAGTGTAAGTGAATAAAATGTTCACCCCTTTGCAAGCTCAAAGCCTCAGAGGAACGTCTAACACAAAATCTGACAATAATGTAACATTCAGATGGATTTAATGATGAGAAGACGAACCAGTCTTTTTTCATCCTTTTTCAATATTAACCCGAGGAGAAAACCACTAAGCAAGCTCAACATAGCCACACTGTCTTTGGCTCCCCAATTCCCTGCATTCTGGTAAATATTCAGACAACAATTTAAGGTGGAAATTAAATTATGTAAAGGTAAAATGCAAGGTAAACAAAAAAAAACTGCTTGAGAATTAATTTCACATTGTTGAGATTTGATCTTCCACTTAAAAAAAAAAAAAAAACAGTGGTTTATTGTTAAAGAGAAATCTCATGGGAGAATTATGTTCATGGCTTTAAAAGCTTAGATTAAATTATTACTTTACACTTAAAAGGTCAAGGAAGTAAACCTTAACTAACATCCACATATGAGATGTACAATAAGAGGTGTCGCCAAAATTAAGTGATCAGTTTTATGTTTTGCTTTAGAAGAAACATTTTATTTAAAATATGTTACATTTTTTTCATTAATTGATATCTGTTGTGGGCAACTGGTGGCTTGGGGGCCACATGCTGCCCCCCTGCTCATTGCAGCTGGCCAGTCAATTTATAATATGAAGCAAACACATGTTCTCAAGGAAACATGGAAACACCTACTGGGAAAAAGGATAATAGAAAAAAATAGCACTATGTCCAAGAAAATACAGCTGTGATTGGCTGCAGTTTTATGACACTTGTGCATTACAAGGTGCATTTGTCAGGGACAATACTGGGATAACTAGGGGAAACCCTTTTACATGCATTAATAAAGAAGTTGAATCTGGCTTGAATTAGTTGTTTTAATTATTACTACTTACAGATGATTAAAATGTATAAATCTTGATATAATACCTCCCTATGAGAGCTTTTTTCTTCCTCTTGTTAAATAAGAAGTAAGTGTTACTGTGAATGAGAGCAGCACTCGCCACAATTCTGCCCTCTGGCTACAAAAACATATTAATGTGGCCCCCATGGTGACCAAAGTTGCCCATCCCTGATCTACATATACAGTTGCTCAACCTTAGATTATTTTGCTAATGTCCAGTATAATGATTTTTCCAAAATAATCTCAGCGGATATATAGATTCTGATATTATGACATGACAGAAAGTAGTTTTTTACATCATGTCTTCACTACATGCCAAATATATTTTTAATTTTAAAATTAAAATCAATCTTCACCTGCCCTTTATGAAGAGATACAAACACTGATTTACCAACATGCTGCGTAAGGATCGCAAACTTTCAAATGAAAATTAATATGTAAAAACTTCACTCTGATATATAAGGCTATAGTTTCTGTTGTAGACATTCGGAGAAATGTTCATACCTGATGATATTTAGCTTTTGAAGCAAATATCTACAAATACTGATATTGTGCAAATACTATTGTGCATCCCTAGTAATCTTTACAGCAGGCCTGTGCATTACTCTAAATTCACAGCTTTGTTTTGTGGCATGATAAATGTAGGTCTAATTCCAAATGTTATTTTATAGCCATTTAATGCACTGTTCCTTGGTTGTGTTCTACCTGCTCTTTGAAATTCACTGTCTTGTTTACACTGTTCACTTAAAAACACTAAGTAGAAAGCAGTCAGAAAACTGTCCTTAAGTGTTGCACACTATTTGTCCTTCAGTCCTGCGGAGGCCGATACACGGAGCAGCCTCAGGTGAAGCCAGTGACAGTGAGGAGGAGCTGGCTGCCTTCTGCCCAACAGTAAGTCTGTTTCCACAGAGGTCTCCTGATATTTGATGATCTGTACCAAACTCAGTGGACAGAAGGAAACGTAGATTATCTAAATGATGTCTTTGCCATGGTGCTTGTCTGTCCAAAACAAGGTGTGGCTTGTCTTTTTACAATGTCTTAACAGTTAATGCTTCATTGCCCAAATGTCCTGGATTATTTGTACTAAAAAAGAAAATGTACTATTAAGTGAAGTTACCCAGCACTCTCACTGCAGACCTTTTGCCAAGGTTTTTCTGCACAGAGTTAAAAACTTTAACACCTCAGAGCATTTTTCTGCTCATATGACGAGCGGTGCCTGTGTATTTTGTCCTGTGTGCATGAGTGCATGGATAGATAAAAGCCTGTAGAAGGTCTCAAAGTAATGTTGTCAAAGTCTGAAAATAGTATTTGACTTTAATCTAAAAATAAACATAAAAGGGGAGAAGAAACCTAAATCTTCTTAAACTGCTGTCGTTTTTAGTTTGATGATGCTGTTGTTGCAAAGGAGCTGGCTCTGACTGACTCTGAGCACTCTGACGCTGAGGTGTCCTACACTGACAACGGGACATTTAACTTATCACGTGGACAGACACCGCTAACAGAGGGGTCAGAGGGTAAGTACACGGGGTTTGCAGGTTTCCCTTCAGTGTGTTTTCAGTTGTTTCTAATGAAGTGTTTGTACTGTGTTAGATTTTGACAGGCACAGTGACGCTGAAGAATCCTTTGCTCAGGACCTCCCAGACTTTCCCTCCATAAACCCTGATGCCACTCTGATGGATGATGATGACGACACAAGCATCGGTCTACCTAGTCTGGGTCCGCCCGGGCTGGCCAGTCACCGTGCCTCAGTGCTGGATGTAGACGCTCACCTGGACTCAGACCAGGAGGACCTGGACGCAGAGCTGTCCCTCAGTGGCCTGCCGCCTGCTTCTGATTTTTCTGGAGACCTTGCTGGAGTCATCGCCAGTAACATGATCCAGGCGGCTTTGGCAGGGGCAATGCAGCCTCGGCGTCCTGCCCAGCGCCGAGAAGGTCCTCCCAGGTCTGGAGCCCACCGGAGCTATAGAAAGCAGTCGAGCTCAGAGCTGGACACAGACTTAGACGTAGAGGACTTTGAAATGCTGGATCAGTCTGAACTGAACCAGATGGATCCTCTGGGAGGGGGAGGCAGTAGACGAGGAGAGAGCCAGGGGTCTACCTTTTTGTCTAGCTTGCTGGGTAAACCACAGTGAGGTGTGTGTGCATATGTGTGCGTGTACATGTTGGTAAGTGATGAGTGAGTGATGAGGGAGTTGATTTAGGTTCCAGCAGCCCTGCTCCTGATTGGTTTTTGAGTTTATCACTGTGAAATATCTTATTTTTTCTATCTTCTCAGACTCTTTTCTCCAGGACTATAGAACCAAATCATCCAGAAAACTTTTATTTTGTAGGCTGAGCAATAGGACATGCAACCACATAAGTAAAACAAACACATGAAAGAAACCAGCATTGTTGAGTCTCACTGCTGTCTTGTAATGGTGTGAACCCATACCTTCCATGGGTAATAGTTGGATAAAGAACTACAGTACCCATAATCCTATCTCTTCTACCTGGAGGTCTACACACAGGGCTATTTATCATGGGACCAAATCTGACATTCCTGTTGGTGGAGCTGAGCCATTCTGCTGTGAAAATCAGATCATGAAGCAGAACTCTCTTAGTTTGCCATCATATTATTGCTTTGCTGTCCCCTCAAGTCACACAGGGCTGAGATGTGTAAGGAAATGTTTCATTCATGTTCCAGGTTTACAGAAAATGTATTTTGTTAGCAGATGCTGTGGATTTGGACAGCCTGATAGAGATGTTTAATATCTGGGTAAATAGTTCAATAGTTTCCTGCTAGTTTTCTTTTAATTCCATCTTTGCATATGAAGACATGTTTGGGAGTTTTGTTTTTACTGAAGAATGTCACATTACAGTCTTAAGATACTGGAGGGAACACATGAGGTTATTTTATCTGTTGTATTTATAAATCCTGTGGCCCTGGGTGGGATCTGCTTCTTTTTCTGTGTGATCATGCTCACACTATTTTCATTTTTCTGCCCTTAACCACAGATGAAACGTAATGTATCTGTGTTGAATATCGAATTAGCCCGAGGCTTTGTGTTTTTTCCATTATTACATTTCACCACATTTCTTTTAATCTTTTAAATCTTTGTATTTTATGTAGTCAACAGTCATGCTGAACTTTCAGTACAAAAATCAAATATTCCTCAGTTGATAGACTTTTGCCATTTTAATGGAGGAGTGCATTTACATTCACTGGGTAAAAGAAGTTCTCTTATCTTTAAGTGTTGAGGCTTTAAATGGCTTTGGTGTGCCGGTTAGTCAGCTGCCTCCTTTTCATGAACAGTATGTTAAACACAACAGTAGTTATGGCACTTATATTTTTAAAAAAGCTACAGTTTGAGTTTGATGATTTCAGAAAATCAAAACATGCTGAGTGGTAAGAGTGGAGAGCGCACAGGTCTCTGTTTTCTATGAAATGAAAATCATAGCTGCAAAAAAGTAATGCAGGATAATAACTGCTGGATCCTCATTTTTACAGATGAAGAAGAATAAATGTGCACTGATTGAAAATCACTGGGATTTGGAGGTCTCATTTGAGACTTGGTTCATCTCCTCAGTTTCTGTTGCTCATCGCTGCACCATGAAGAGCCAGTTCCTCATCATGAGTGATCTGTTGATAATGTCATATGTGCATAGCTGTGTTTTTCCTCTTTGTACCTGGTTTTGATGTGTAAATCATATTGAATAAAATGTTTGCAAATAAGTTGTATCCATGATGTTATTTCATGTGAAAGATCTAGTCTGGTCAAGGATGATAAAAAAGCTCACCTGTGAGGCTTCAGTACGGTCAGTTCCAGTAGTGTTTTGGTTGAAGGGGGTTGAATTGCCACCTAAGTGTAGACTGCCCTAGTGATGTTAAGATGTGGGACATATTTGATGTTTGTACTTTTTCCTTCCAACGGCAACAGTTGAGATAGGAGGAGCCTTAACTTTAAAATGTAGAGGAAAACACGAGTTTAAGACTTCCATATGAAATGTAGCAGCCATGTAAAATCAGAAATGTCCTGCTGATAAACATTGTCAGTTCAGGTGCAAGAGTGTATGGATAAGAGAAGGAATTAAAGGCCAAATAACATAACACCAAATAGTATCACAACCTCTATCATCCAGACAGCATCGCTTCATAGGAGACATGTTTTAGCACAAAATAAAACCATCAAAATTCAATAAAAGTCTTGCAACTCTCATAGAGCATTGGTATTTAATCACTTATAACACATTATACATTTATCTTGCCAGGGGTTGCATATTATTGAGATGTTTAGAAACACCATTTTTCAACAGCGCCGTGCTCAAACAGTTCCTGAATCAATACTTTTCAGAGAAAAACAGCACAGTCATAGTCCCTGTGGTTATCCATCTGTTACCTGTAATGGCTGTTTTATATGTAAGAGGTCAATATTAGACAACTCACTGAGTTAAGAGGGCAGAGAAGGTTCAGCATCTATGCTCCAACATTTAGTCATAGCCTAGTATTGTCTTGATTGAGGACCAAACATGCTGGAACCATGATATACTTATTTGTACATATTCTGAACATTACAGAAGACCCTTCCTGTCACTAATAAGGGAAAATGGAAAAAAGAAAGAAAGAAAGACAGAAAAAAGGAAAGAAGGTTAATCTGAAAAGTCAAATATATGAGATAACAGTCAAAATTATGGTGTAAGAAGAAATAACTTTGACATGAAAAGTTTAATGAAGAGACAAAGTAAGTCACAGAAAATAAAAAGTCATGCTTATGAAAAAAAGTCAAAACCATGGGAACTAAGTTATAAGAATTGGATTTTTAAAAGTCAGTTACAAAATAAAGTCACCTTACAGTTTGTACAACTTAACTTTGACTTTTTGGCTTATTATGTCTGCTATTTATCACATAATCATGATAATGTTCAATTCTGACTTTTGTGTTATAATTATGGTCTAGTCATTTATAATTATGACTTTTTTTTATCAAATAATTCTGAACATTATTAGGAAAATCATGAACAAAATCTGTATAGCAAAAATGGAAATACAAAAGGCAAAAAATTACAGAACTTTCACTCCCCAATTATCTCTGGATATTAAAATGTTCATTAAAAACAATTAATTAGTCACATATATCCATACAAAAGCACTCTTAACGCGTTTATTTGTAAAGAATTAAATTGTTTTAGATATAAAACAATGATAATAAAGTAGAAAACCCTCACATCATATTTTACAGACTTCACCGTTAAGCAAAGAGGGTACGAAAATCGACTCCTTGGAAGCATCTTCTCAAATACACGATCTTCGCTGTGACGCATATTTCCCGCGAAGCATGTTTTTGGGCTTGGGATGTAAAGCTGAAAGCGAGGACGTTAGAAATGAGTAAAAAAGATAACGGTAAGAAAACCTGTTCTGCTTTGTCGGTGCCTTGATTTAGTTTACTCACCCTAAAGTTAATAAGACAAGCGACGCCCCCGTGGTCATACGGATTACAGATGAGAAAGTTTAGCTAATGAAAGCTACCCATAAAGGTTAGCTAACAACGCGTAGCAGGCAACAGAGCCACAACACCCACAACAGACACGAAAATAAAACTAAACTAAGTTTATACCTTACTTTCGAAAAGTCAATCTGAGTCGGACAACTTCACGACAGGGCTTTAAGAACCAAAAGTTACACCTTTAAAGATATTTTTGCTTTGCTTTTCCCGTATGTTCGTGTGTTTCTGTCTGTGGAGGAACAACAGACTGTTTCAGTACCAGAATGAGAGGTCTTTGTCTGGTTTAGGAACAGAAAAAAAGTATTTATATCTGTTTGGTATCACAGCAACGAAATAAACCAATAGACGTCTAATGGAAAGATTTCATAATGAATATCTGCAGAGAAACTCCTACTCACTGACTAAATTGTTGAAGGCCATATTCTCTTTGTTTTGACAGTGACTAAACTGTTACTGTGGCTCCCAAAACAAAACAAACCTCCTCTAGTTTTCCTCTTCTTCATAGTAGGGCCGCTTAATTGTGGCAAAAGTATAATCATGATTATTAAACTAGATATTAATAACATGATTCCTTACTGATTTTAAAATACCCACCACATGCTTTTATTGAACGTATAAACTTTTGACACTATCAATTTTAACGTTAAAGAATGGGTAATACATTTTAAAAATATAAATACCTCAAAATAATGCCAATGTAACAATGGAAAAAGGGGGGAAAAAGTTTAACATGACCTGTGGCAAAGAAAACGTTAAATCTCGACTCTTCAGTTTTCATAATTGTGAATGGCAGTCATTTTAATTGAGATTAAAACTTGATTAATTGCCTTATTTTAAGTCATAGTATTTAGTACATTCTTGTTTGTTTTTATGCACTGAAAGCTTATAGTCTGACAATTAACTGTATTACTTATTATACTTACATTTATGATTACATTTCAAGTTTCTCACAGAAAAAAATGTTAATTTTCTAGATCTTATATTTGAACACGTCAGGGTGACACTGGATTCACATTAACCACTTTCTTTTGTTTAATCTGTCAGATTGTGCTGATTTCAACATTGGATTACCATTTCTAACTAAGAGATGAAATAGCTTTATAATCCAACAGTCACAAGGTATGGCTTTAATGGATTTGGTTTGATGCACATTTCTTATGTGTTTTTATTTTATCCCATTTTCAAGAACAAATGATGATTTTGCGGTTTCCAATGCTGCAGCAGTGAGGTGTCCATACCTGCCCACTGATTCTGTTTAATCCTGATGACTGTAAATCTTTGAAGATTTATAGGGATGTCTTTACTTAATAAAAATAGCAATTTCACACAAACCAGTGCACATAAAGTACTGAATGGGTACATCTAAAAACTTATTGTGTCTGAAAATGATTTGAACTGCATTATTTTCATGATAAGGGTATAAAAAGTACAGAAATGTAATATTCATTTATAATTCTAATCAACAGAGCAACAACATGGCCTAAATTGCGCAAATTAGTGACATTTTGAAGGTATTTTGCACTGTAGATAATGTGCGGGGGTTTCCGCTCTATTTTTGATGATTAAGACATTGAATTATTCTATACTGGGTATTGAAAACTAAGGTTTTTGCTGCTGTGGTATTAAAATTGTATCAAATGTGCTTATTAATATGATTTTTACCAAGAGTAAAAATGTTCCCTAATGCAAACAAGATGATAAATAGATTCTGTTGGAGCCATATAGCCTATAACTGTTAGTGACCCTGACTGTAAACACATTTTTACCAAGCTGAAGCCTGGAATCTTTTTAATTAACATGAACATATGCTGTAGAAATACAAACAATATCATTTGAGAATGTATCAATAGGTTTTAAAAAGTCACAATATTTCCCATCCGTACTACATGAACTCTACTAAATGATTCATTTGTTGTCATAAATTGTTTTCTGTTACAAAGATGTCAAATTTACTGTTTCTCAAACCACGAAGACCACATGAAATAGTACTTATCTCATATTGTGTCTGATATCAGAGCTGTTAAAGACCTCAAGGCCATCTGAATAGATAACATCTTAGTGTAGGCACATCTAGTTTTGTCCTAATATGTGTTGGAGTAACTCAAAGAACAATTTTGTTTTAAATTCTGCTGCCATTTGGTCTCTGCTCATACAACATGATCCTCCCTGCTATAGGCACTTCTCTCATCCTCTCCTATCTGAATGAGAAAAACCGGCCCTACAGTGCTCAGGATGTCTTCTGTAATCTACAAAAGCAGCATGGACTGGGGAAAACGGTGAGCTGGACGGTTAATGAAATACACACATGTAGTGTTTCCTTGATTAGATGAATTGGCAAACTTTCTCTTGTGTGTGTAAACTCTCCAGGCAGTGGTCAAGGCCATGGAGCTGCTGGCCATGGAGGGAAAGATAAAGGAGAAAACATACGGCAAACAGAAGATTTACTTTGCAGATCAGGTTTGTTTGTGCTGCTGAAGAGTAAAGCTTTTACAAAGTGATGACCATATTTATGAGCTGATCTCTCTCACAGGCTCAGTTTAAAGATGTGAACGATGCTGACCTGAAGACCATGGACACCCAGATCTCAGAGCTCAGCGCACAGGTGCAGACCCTCACCCAGAGCTGCAGACAGCTGGATGCAGGTAGAGTTAACTCCTGATCCCAGCAAATTCTGCACTTTTTCACTTTTGCCTGCCTTTTAAAAAGATTGCACTCTAAAGAAGGGGCTGTGTTTCTCAGAGCTGAAGGAGCTCAACAGCTCACTGACAACAGAGGAAATCCAGGCAGAAATCAAAGAGCTAAAAGCTGAGTGTTCAGGGTACAAGGCACGTCTGGAGAAGATAAAGTCGGCTACAAACCATGTCACACCAGAAGAGAAAGAGAAGGTAGGGATTTTGCACTCAATTATTTTTAGAAACCCTACTGAGAAAGCAAGGATTGTTTTGTGTTTTTTGCTGCTGTATAGATGATAACACTCTAATTAATGTCATTTAATTCACAGGTTTTCAAGGAGCAGGCTGTTTATGTGAAAGAGTGGAAAAAGAGGAAGAGAATGGTAATGTATAAAGAGCTGAAAGGAAATCTAAAGAGCATGTGGGTTGTTTGTATTCAATCAAGCACAGAGCTTTATGATGATTGAGTGTTTTCGAGAATGACCACTAGGTGGCAGTAGTAGTTCATGTTAAGAGTTATGAGACATGTTAGCAGCTGTCCAGACATGAAGAAGCAGATAATTAACTGCATGTAAGAAGACAACACAGATGAAGTTCATACTTCCTCAAAGGACTTCATGAGCATTGATGCAACAGGCTCAGGATCTTAAATGTGACTGTCTGATCTTTTCCTGAAAGTCTTTTTACCTCCACCAAAGAGTTTATGCTTTTGCTGCTGTTTGTTTGAGAACAGTATAACTCTGAAAGTTATGGACCTGTTTTGATAAATTTATCAGGGAATGTTAGTCACAGCAAAAGGAAAAAGTGATACGATTTTTTAGTGATCTGAATCCGGATGCGGATCCAGGAATTTGTTAAATATTTAACATTGCAAGAAAGGGCAGTTTTCCACATTTTTGCTAATAATTGAAATAGTTCTCAATGGATTTCCATGACACTCTCAGGAAATGTTAGTCATGGCACAAGGAAAAGGTCAAAAGATTTTGGTGGTGATCCAGGTGCAGGTCCTGAATTTTTTTTAAAGGCATTTGTTCACATTTTTGACAATAACTCGCGCAACATTGATGGAAAAGCCATGGTGGAGGTTTGTGCTCTCTTGTTTTAACAGCAAGTAAAACAAAATTTGCAAGTTTAGGACATCAGTTTTTTCTTAGTGAAATTGACATCTGGTAAAGTGCTACAAACTGCTTACAGCACACTTTAAAACTAATGACAATTCAAGTCGTTGGATAAGTTAACCTGTTGAAAGTCAACATATGGAGATTTTCCACACAAACATATTTACAGGACATCTAAAGAAAGAACAGAGCAGCTGTACACTTTGGAAAACCAAATTAGAGTCATTTTTAAGACCTTTTAAAATATTAATAGAACATTTTGTACCTTTTTTCTTTCATGTGGGACTGTCTTTGAATTTAGTTCTGAACTTTGTGATGTTGTACATCTTAGTAACAATTCCTTGATTATGCTTTTATCCATCTTAGTTTCTCTGTCCTCTGTTCACCATTTGTTAATGCATACAAAATATGCTTACATACTGCTGTAAATTGTCATATGGAAAAGCAAACAAGAGCAAGAAACATGGTCTGACAGGGCCTTCCTGCGTGGACTTGGCATGTTCTCATGAGTGAGTTTTCATCAGGTTCTCTGGTTCACCCTGCTGACCAAAAACATGCTCATTGGGTCAATTTGTGCCTCCATTACCTCAGTGTGTGTGATAATGTTTTCTGTGTCAGCCTGGTCAGACAAGTTTATTTATAAAGCATCTTTTAAGAAGACAGCAGTCGATCAAAGTGCTGTACATAGGATACATAAAAAGAGGTAAATAAATAAATAGATTACGATAAAAACAATAACATTAAAACAGTGAAATAAAAACAGTAAAAGCAGAAAAAACTATAGTACCTGTGATTTGCGTGTGCTCATTTATGAAAGCCTGGTGACTGTCTTGTGACAGTCCAGGGTGACCCCCACACTGGCTCCTGCCCCCCTGTGACCCCGAAAGGAATAAGTGGTATAGATCAGTGGTTCTGACCTTTCTTCCTCTGTGCCCCCCTTTAGTTTTATCTTAGAAGAATCGAGCCCCCCTGGGACCTACACAAGAAAATATATATTGCTGTACAAAATACAGACCAATTTTAAATGTTTTGATGATTAAGATGAAGAAAAAAATGGGATGACATGCATATTTTTGTGCAAAATACTTTTAAAGAAAGTATACACTTACTGTTGTATCATTGTCTTAGCCAAATGATGCTAAACAAATGAACACCTTCAAGCTGACAGAGACTTATGCCCCCTTCGAGACCCTCTGCCCCCTGGCATGGCCCGGACCCCAGATTGGGAACCAAGGATGGATGGAGAATAATAAACAGTTTCAATCAAAACAGTGTCTCTTCTACAAAGTATCCAGGCATGTCTTATCAAGGGGCTATTTAAAATTAAAGGCCTCTTACAAGTGAAATAAAACAGCTTTAAAAACAGTAAAATCATTTATTTCCAAAATGTAATTCAAGCTCTTTTACGGATCAGTAGGTGCCCTGAATGAAACATCACATTAAACTACAGGGACTGTGCAGATTGACACCAAATTACTCGACAAGTGTTCTTTTGAACAGTTATTTGGTGAGCTTCAAGCAGGTACTATGTAACCTTGCTCAGGATCTGCATCTCTTGATTTAATGTCTGTAATCAGGCGGATCCATCTTGCCAAGCTCCAGTCTACAGCTGTGAGCGGCCAAAACAGAGTCCTTTAGAGCAGGAAGAGGAACAAACTACAAGCGAGACAACAGCAGGAAGTGACTGTCTGTACAGAGATTAGCATAAATGCTAACACAGCTCTTGTAGCGGTTTAATCAGGTCTGGACTGTATTTCTTTATTAAATGAAAAACAAATTACACTACAAACTTCTCCATAGTGGGGATATTTTGCCCTCTACTTCTAACATGTTTTGATGAGAGTTTGTTTTACAAAGTGGCTCACGTTCTGTTGCACCTACTACATTATCTGATTGGCCCATAATAATGTGATTGACGGAACAATCATCCAATCACCTTCTGATATGCTTCTGAAAGCTTTCACCCTAGTCTACATTCAGTCAAGTTTTCCAATGTTGTAAAAAAAGATGAAAGACTTCATTCTTTTGTGTTACTTTGACAATTAGTGATAAAAAGGACTCTAAGATGAGAGGTTAAATGTATTTTTCCTTCAAAAACATCTTTTTTTTTTGTACTGTTCCTCTCAGGCATCAGACATGATGAACCAAATCCTTGAGGGGTACCCCAAGAGCAAAAGGGAGTTTCTGGTGAGTAACAACTTACTTGGCCTTTCTTTTTTTTTTCCTGCAATTTTGATCAGATTAAACACCCCGTGTCACCCTGATAGGATGAGGTTGGAGTGGAGACTGATGAGGACTGCAAAGTTGTCATCCCAAGTGTTTGAAAGGATCCAAAATCATCTGTTCACCCACTTCATCAGTGTTTGGACAGTATAGATGATACATCAGAACAGTTTGAGCAACAGCGTGTTCTTTATTTAAAGCTTTTTTTGTTGAACAATGTATTTGTAATAAAACATTAATGTGAAAAGTGGTTTGTTGCTATAAAAATAGCTCTATTGTTTGTTATGCTGAGGCTACATCACATACTTTGTCAGTATTGCAGGATGCTAGCTACTGCAAAGGCAACATTGGTGTATTTATCTCTGTTTCAAAGCCAAAAAATACTCAATACTCATTGCAAATGTCTAAGGAAACTGTGCCTTATTTGCTGTTCTTATGACATGTTCAAGAGTTTTTGTTGTTTCTTTTTAAACTGTAAATAAAAAGGATGGTGATCGATTTATAACCTTCTTTTTTGTTATTCATTGATTGCTCTTTTTTACTGTTTGAGTATTGTTCGAGTATACTGTAAACTGTATTGTAAAAAACTGATGGCAGTATGTGACACTGAGATGTATATAATACACAAACTAAATATGGTGCCACTGCTGAGCTGATTGTTTTATTTACTTTCTTGCTCATACTTCCCTGTTTTACTTCAAGCAAACTGAATTCTCAACATACTTATAAACAACGAAACACAAAGCAACAAGACAGACTAAAAACAAGATTGATGTGATCAAAACAAGCTGCTCTTGGTCATGTAAAAGATTTTCCAAGTGTGTGACTGATATTACATGCAAAGTCAACACAAAGAACAATTCTCAAATCTACATGTGTAAATCTTAAGTACACTTTATCTCTGCCCATGACCCACTGTTCTTAAGTGGAAGCAATGCAGAGAGAAGAGATTAAACAAAAGAAAACACTTCACTTCAAAATTCACACTAATGCTTTGGTTGGAATGGATTGATACTGAACAAAAAAAGCTGCTGATAAACATTAAAAGCTGGCCATGTCTGAATTAAAATCAGAAAGTTTCAGCCCAAACAAAGAAATTTTGTGACTTGAATTCCAGTCACATGTTCTCTATGTCAAGGTATAAGTGATTGAACAAAATAACAAACAAGTCTCACTTCAGGAGTGGCCTTGCTCTAAAATCACACCAGAGGTGAGTTACTTCAGGAAATTAGCATGAAAACAGGGTCCCTAAAATATTCTAACAACTGAACCCATTTAGACCCCATAAGAGGCAAAATAACATAAAATACAGCCAGTTCCCTTAAGAAACTACTCCATTGGTTAGTTACAGATTTGAATTTCCTTGTGCGGGTTGAGGTTAGCTAATCGCAGCCCGGGAGTCATCGATGAGATTAGGTGAATGTAAATACTGTGCTGCTGCCTGAGGCTGGTCAGAGTTTTTACTCCACCCTGAGAGACGAGAGCGAACCCAAAGTCGATATGTGGGAGTTTAGCCCAGAAATTTATTCCATCAGTACAGCTGACCGTTGAGCTGCCGGAGCACACCTACAACAAACTCCCTCAGTGTCTAGAGAAGAGCAAGAGAGAGACACCAACCATTATTATCTTAACAGTAACAAATCCAAACGATGTTTTACTGACATCTTATGTTCCGTACCTGTGGCTTGCAGTGCTCCTCAATCCAGCTGAAAACGCAAGCAGAGAGTTCTTGGAAACTGCCCACCGAGACAGAATTACTAAACGACTGAAAGAGGGAGTCCATAATGCTCTGAAAGATGTTGAACTTGACTTGGTCAGAAACCTGGTCCTCTCCTTGCTGTGGGTTGTTCTGGTGGGCCTTCACTATGTGCTCATAGTTCCTGCACAGAAAGATGTAAAAAAGTCAAAATGCATGAACATCCACGACAAATCATCCTGAACCCAACGAACTTTATTAGTTGGTTTTCCTCCCCAGGGTATCATAATATTGCTTCAAATAAATCTTGAATGTTAAAACTTTACTTTTAAGAACACTTGTTTTACTTGAGATTTTAGCTCTGATACAACACTCACACCATGTTTACAAGTGGTGGGCAAGTGAGCTTCATTACCTCCGCCAAGGAGGTTATGTTTTTGCTGGCATTCATCTGTCTGTCTGTTTGTTTGTTTGTGTTCATAATTTGAAAAGTTCTGAATGGATTTGGATGAAATTTTCAGGAATTGTTGGAAATGGGATATGGAAGAACTGATTAAATTTTGGGACTGATCCGGATCACCTTGGCGGAGGTCTGTGCTCTCTAAGCGCTTTTCTGGTTTATTAATGTGCCAAATCACACCACCCCCCATCAAACCAGTGTCATTTTTACATGACCTCGAAGTGCATATCATGACATCAGTAACCGCTACCCTGCGCAGAGAGAGTGTCCATTGCACAGCCTGGCCAAATGAAACGACACATTTTTTAATATGAATTTAAGGTCTAGAGCAGAGATCATCAACTGGCAGCCTGAAGGCCATATCAGCCCCACTACAGCTTCCCACGCGGCTCCCAGAGTGTTTTTAAATTCAGAAAATGTAAGACTGTCAAAAAGAAATCATGGGGTGCACATTCCAATTACACAGACAAAACTAAAGGGATGAAAGGAAAGGGAAGTAGCATGAAGAAATAAGACAGAAATCAATTAGTAGATGAGAAATAATAAGTACATAATGTTTTTACCAATAAATGCTGCGGCTTGCAAGCTGCTACTACCAATATAACATCTGAATTTTTTAATATCATGATAGAGGTAATATTAATGTATAATGTGTACTGTACTAAACAGCAGTCAACACTATCTTAGGTTACCATAAACAGATGTTAATCCATGTAAATGCAAAATAAAATCAAGGTTTTAATGTGAGATTGTTGAGGCTCCAAGCTAGGCCTGTGCAAAAACAAGTAGAAAGCACTCAGAGAGCGCAAACCTCTGTCAAGGTAACTCATATATTGCTGTCACATCTATGAGCAATAGTTCCATGATAAAGTTACCATCATAATATGATTCCTTGACCCTGAAAACCAACCCCTAGTGCTCAGAATCAAGTTCATATCATTAGTTGGACAGTTATTGAGCAAAAACAATTGTTCACTAATGGCAGTTATCTCGATCACCCCAAAAACCTATTCATTTTTAAGCTGGGCCATTACCAACATCTCCGGAAAATTTCAGCAAAATCTGTCCAGTAGTTTTTTACGTAATCTTGCTAACAAACAAACAGTCTTGCACCAGCGAAAAAACATAACCTCCTAGGTGGAGGTAAATATATATATATAGCAATATACTGTCACGTAGTCCTTGCTGATTCATGTGTCCATTTGGATTTTACAGGATTGATGAGGCCCCAAATGCTGAGACAGCCATTGTAAGATACACCTTTGGTACAACTACACACGATCAAGTTCAAAAGACTGCAGTAGAAGACAAACTACATGACGCAGCGTAGTTTCCCAACTACTTTTCAGATCTCCAAACCCTGTCCTTGTCTGAACACAAACAAACAGTTTTATGAAATCTGTAAGGGCTATAGTCAATGTCCACAATTTCAAGCATGGCGATGCCTATTGTATCATGGCCTCAGTATCAGATATGTATTGTAATGTGACACTGTGGGATGTATCCAGCTCTACTCCGAACAAAACATGGGATCTCAAAAGTGTCTTCATCATAAAGGATCTAAATTTCTTATAAAATTAATCTCATTATCTGTGCAGATGAATGCCAAGTGAAGTAAATTAAGTTTTTCAAACACAACTCACGTTTTCATGATCTTCAGAGCCATCACTTCTTTCCTTAGCAAAGTTACTTCCTCCTCTTGCTTTTTCTTTTCTTTATGAAGAAAATGGATGTAGTCGATTGCTGCAAAAAGGGGTGAAATGAAAGGCATTTGTCAGGGACCTCTTCACAGATGAATGTTTCCATGAGTGTCTCCTTCCACAACCATCTCCCATGCAATTATTGCAGCTAATAACTTCAACTGCTGTTAGGCTTTCTTTTCTTTCCACTCCACACACTCTGACATTGTAAAGAATTCGAAACACAAGCAAAAGTGAACATGAGGAAAATTAAACAGTGAATAAAACTTAACATTAGTAACATAAGTCATTTAATAAAAATAAAATAAAAATGTTTGAGGTAGAGGTGATGAACTCCTGTAGCCAAATTATAAAATCTAACCCGGTGAAATGCACCACATTTGACAAAACACAAGAACAAAAGCACCACATGAAGGCACATTAACTTTCTAATCTTAATATTAATGTTTTCCTAATTGTGGGAAGCCATAATGATAATTGAAATTTTAAACTGATCAGTTGCCCAGCCCTACGGTGTATCATTTTGACACCTGAGGTGGTCCAAAATTAAAACATGACCTTAGATTTATGTGCAAAAACATCAAAATATAATTCTACTACCAGAATACTATTACCTTAAGACCCAAGTGCAATACAACAGCAAAATATGGATATGTTGAGGAAACGTTTTATCACTTTGGTCAACTGAATATCATGCAGCAGCACGAGCCAAAACCCTGAAAGTTTCATGTCTTGATTAAAGCTTGGACCTCCTCTTTTAGCCATTTATTTGTCTTAATATTTAATGCTATGTAAGATGTAGCAAAGAACAATACCTCCACTAAAAACATTTTGATGACAATTCATGACAAGTTATTGGTCTAACTTTATTAGACCATTGTCTTTATTATTGGTCTAATAAAGTTGTTCCTGAACTACAAGACCTCTGAGGCTTTGTCTTCTAACATTAATTGAGATGACTCTTACTTTTCTGCAGCACAGTCGCCTTGCTGATCTTCTGTGCTCCCACTGCGAATTCAGACTGCTGCTGACATGTGGGAACTATGGACTGGAGGTCTTCATATCCTTTCTGACATTGAGATGGAGAAAATTCACTGTTAAACATTTGACAAAATTCAACAAACATGCATCCTGTTTTCAGTTTGTTTACCTTGATAGCATCTCTACGCTTCTGCTCAGCCTGCGTGTGAGCTTGCCTCCGCCGATCTTTATACGAGTCCTTATAAGATGTCTCTTGTCTGTAGTCACTGTCTTCATCATCTGCTCAAAAATATAAAATCGTTCAGATAAACAAGCCTCCATCATCTGTCTTTGATTGTGGCTGGTTTTAAAACTACCACTTCTTGACCTCTAATATGAAAAAAATGTGGATTTGTCATAAACCATCACATCGACGTGCATTTAATTATCCCCAGCAAAGGATTGTGGACAGTTTAGACTGATAACTATCATTTACTATAAAAAAGCCTGTGCAAAAATCATGTATATGCAGCATGTAAAAAAGCTGCTAAAAGGGTTTGCACAAAAGTAATTACAGAGAACTATGTCAAATACATCCCATTTATTTTAACATAAAATATCTTGTTAAATTAAAAGGTAAGTACGTGTTTGGTGGCTATTTTGCACATAGAAGGTAATAAAAAGAAAGCAAAATAAAGAAAATAGGCAATACACTAGTTTCACAGCAAGCTTTTACTTAGACTGAGATGAAACATCACTTGGTTCTATTATGCATCTGAAAAGACAGATCTATATAACAAAAATAATTAACAGCTTAGTTATACAAAAACAACCAAGTAAATATCAGCATTGTAATAATACACAACATTAATACTCTCTTAATATTGCTAAAAGATAATACCTGTATTTGGTACTGAAGAGGCACTTGTTGATCCAATACTGTTGGCTCTGGACACAACTGAGCCCTTTCTAGAAGTTTCAGCAAAGAAACCTGCAGGACAAGACAGCAAACATTAAAGATACTTTACCACAAGAACAAAAATACATTTAACATACTCATTCTAGAGGCCATAAGAACAAGGTCATCACCACAGAGACTTATCATTTTCCATTTGCACAAGAAATAAATCAAAACGACACTCACTATGGTCAAAGCCCCCGTCGCTGAAAGCCCCGTCTGTCTGCCGAGCCATCACCAAACAACAGAGGATGAAGAAAGGAGAAAATAGAGACTTAGAGAGATAGAATAGTGATGGGAAAATTGTGCTGCCTAAAATACACTGGCAATAGACCAATAGCTAGTCTGCCTGACAGACTCTTTACGCCCCCACTGAGCAATGCCCTGAATAGTATAATTCTGGTTTGCATGAGTACATCAATCACAGATCCACTGTTTAAACTAGGACACCACAACACGGTAATTTGTTGTTCCCCGAGTCTTTTCATATGTTTAAGATGTTGGGTTGGGGCTTTTCTTGCTTTACATTAAAATCTGAAGTAGTGTTTAGAGGATGTCAGAATTAAGCCCACATGTTAGACTCATACAAGTCTCCCTGACATTACAAAAGTGGGAGTACCAGTGTTTTAGACCCAAAATATTAGACTAGTGTCATTTACAAGACAAAATCAAATAGGTAACCTGCTGCTTGTCGTGTCACATATACTGTTTTATATGACCAGTAATATACTGTTAATATGAAAAAATAAAAACATTTTTTTTATCAAACAAAAAGGTACTAGTTCCATAATGACAGGATAAGCACTCAGTGAAGAGACCCCTAACCCCACTAGCTTCATACATTTCTGAGGAGTTACCTCATCAAATGCATCACCCTGCATTGCCACAGCATAACAACCGTCAACTGACCCAGGCTTCATACATGCAAGCTCCAAGTAGTGACTATGTCGATGCCACATGGCCTCTTACCGGCCCTCCAACTCCACTACATAGACTGATGAGCAGCAAGGGCCAGAACATCACTGGGGTCATCTGCTCATATTTTTAAAGCGAACTCAACTTTTTAGTCTGGCTTTTAGCTGATTTTTGTTTTATTCTCTTAATCTGCATTTTGTGTTTTTTACTCTATTTTAATTTGATTGATTGATTGATTTATTGATTGATTGATCAAGTGGGAACCTCCCATCACAGGTGTTTCATCCAATTGGCCCCACAACACCTGGCAGTGAACTCTTGTATCTCAGAGCCACCCCCTTGGAGCAAACTCTTGCTTCCCACCATGCTTGCACAAATTCCTACTTCATCTTACCTACCCTACCACATGGCCATGAGAGCCTGAACAACATGTCACCTTCACAGACCCAGGCTCTGTACATGCAAGCTCCAGGTAGTGACATGCTGATAATAGTACTAATACTTTTCAGTTATTGGGGATACACCATGTTGGAGATTTGCTAATATGCGAATATTTCTGAACTCATTATTGCCAATACTGATAATCTTCTTCAAGAGCACAATGTCATCACCAAAATTGACCCTCTGCTTTCAATGTGAGTCTAGTTTTGTGAGGAAAGGACGGGAAAAAAGAAAAAAACAACATTTAATTCTTAAACAAATTAAACCCTTGATTTTTAAATGTACCCCTGCAGTGATGGCAAAGTGATGCATTATGCTACATTTCTGTCTTTTGCAGACATTACAGCCAGTGTATGGCCGACATATTGACTGTAAATACATTTATTTAACTTTTTAGGCTAATCACTGCCGATACTGTATCAACAATATAGCGCATCCCTGAACACTTGTATTAATATGAAGCGTAGGGAGGAAGGAAACTCTGGTGTTATGATAAAAACAGTTACCATGGTAGCTGAAGACAGTCAGCACTGTGTGTCAGTGGTTGTCCCGCTGACGCACATCTATCATCAACTTAAGAACGTTGCTTTTTCCGTTTTATATTCAAATGTTATGCTTGTAAAATGTGTCCTACAAAAAACAAAGAGGCAGTCGTCTTGGCCTTCACTGTCCTTTCACAATTTCTGCTTTATTACGACAACCAGCAGGCGAATCTGGTTGTGAGTCACCAGTTAATATTGTCACTCGTGACGCCAGTGCATCGTAAGACACTCAAAAGAGAAAGTGGACAGTCACTTCTTTGACATATACAGTTTATAGGGATCGACTAGCCATTGTTTCAATTTACTAATCAAATTCATGTCCAATATATCTTTGACTCACAATAAGCTCGACAATTCATAATAAGCGCATGAGCTGCAATAAACTGGCAACTTACTCCTGCATTAATCACTCATGTACTGTAGTAAATGAAAAAACAGGAAAATGACATTTTTTTTAGATACTCACATCTTTATCTTTGGGCACAGGGATTTAAATGTGAGACATGAACTGCCTTTTAGGACGTTTTGTTTGCCTCGGCGCTAACAGTTTTAGCTTCTGATGTTAGCAAACAAAACAGAGTTAGCTCTCGAGCTAACAAAGCCAGGCTCCTCAGACATGTTAGCAAGATATCTCAAACATGTTCATGTCGTCTGTCTCTAATGCAGAGCGACACGTACCGCAGCTTGGTTGAAAAATGAGTTAAGGTAATCTTTAACTGAATAACTTACTTTCCAGTGATCTTCGGGGTCCGTCATTGTAAAGTGTCAAAATAACCACTGCCTCTGCTGCGTTCACGGACCCTACTGCTCTTCTTCTCTATCTTTTAATGGCGGTTGGCATCCAGCAAACTGAGTGCAATACCGCAACTCTGTGCTCCGGAGAATCAAATCTAACCTGTTATACAGCTTGTTTGTCGAGTTAAACCCTTTGGGACTGTTTGCGCATTTGACACACTTTTCATTATTCATCTTTTTGATAATTTAGTCTTCGCTCATGAATATGGCAGCATCGATTTCAGCAAGATTATGTATTTTTTAGTATTTATTTTTATTTCTTGCTCAGCTCTCACAGTAAGTCTGAAATATACCGTGTACTTACAAGTGTTACACTCATATTGATGAGGGCAAAAATTGTGCCGGTAAAAGCAAGTCAAACTGCAATTTTTTTTAACTCAATTTCATCAAAGCATAATGCATGCATTTTACTATACTTGGGTGTGAATCTGGGCTTTTGCCTTGGAATTGATCATTTTCACTAACTCTCATCATTATAGCCATATGAAAATGAGTGTGAGTATTTGACACTGCACACAAAAATAATGCTTAATACAATGTGGCTGCTAATCAATAAAGCATCCTAGGCTATGACAATCCATGCATTTAGTTTATGGAAAATTATTGTTCTTCCTAAAAAAAAAAAAAAATTAAGAAATTGTTGACATCATGACAAAAACCTAGCATTTGTATGTTAAAAATAATTAAAAATTCACGAGTATTACACACGTTTGATAAGGACTCATGATTGTTTAAAAACCAAGCCTAAAAGGTTGAAAGTTAGCCTATATCATTGTATGAATTTTTTTTTATAGCAACCCTATGAAAAGCACATTTCTTTTGTTATTAGCTGTACAAGTTTGAGTATTTGACGCTGTGCAGAAAATAATGCATAAAAATTAGAGTTGCTGCGAATCATTGACATATCACAGGCAGTAATAATTCAAAACAAACAAAAAACCTTTATATGTTGTAGAAGAAAAATAATTCATTTTTAGTCTTTTCTTTCATCTGAGAGCATGGTTGCATTACTACAGAAACCTGGCATGCAAAGGGTTAAAATCTCTGAAAAATAATTAGTATTTGATATCACTGATTAGGTTAGATGTAAGTGGAAAACTAGCACAATGAAAGCATAACAAAATATTAATGTACCAATCTTTTAAAAATGAGGAGTTTTGTGAATAGTAAGAGTGAGTGTGAGGAGAGATTGAAATTAGACAAGGTCCTAAGGGTTAATATATTCTCATACATATTGTTGCTCACCCATTGTAAAGCCAAGAGTATTGGCAGCATCTCTACTGAATAAGCTCCTAAAAATGTTGTTCTTTTTAAGGTGAAAGTTTTCCTTTGTGGAACAGAAATGGCAGCTCCTGTTGTTAAATATTTTTTGATCTTTTGAACCATATGTATATATTTGTGTAAATGGTTAATACTTCTCTTACATGGACTGAAAATGCTGCTAAAAGACCCAGTTTCCCCTTCAGCTAATAAAAATCTGTCTATGGAGGTACTCCCCCTTAAACTGTTCTTTCCTCCTCTAAAATATATTTATTGTATTGATAATATTATTAGGAGAATACAAGTACTTATATTTCAGACAGGACTTGACTTGCTTTATTCATAAGTTACCCAGTATAGATAGATAGATAAATAGATAGATAGATAGATAATAGATAGAAACTTTATTTATTAGTTCCTGCATCTGACAAATTAAAATTAGTTAGGTTAATTCCCTGACAACTAACAAACAAAAGTTAGATTTCAGAAGAGTAGATATACTCTTATCATCACTACTGTGCATTAACTTCCTGTCTCCATTTTTTATGATTTTCATTTTTTTCATAAAACAGAGCCATTGGTCAGCCTCCATGTTGGTGAGTGGGTTTCATAATCTTTTAACCATACTGAAGTCCAGAAAAATATCTTTTTTAATCAGGACAATACAGTGTTTATTCATTCGGCAGTAGGGCAAAGCACTTTTGGAGATAGGGGGTTTGTGCCCATCAGCAACATTATATTCAAACTTGTCACACAAACTCAGACAAAATGTCCTGAATAATATGGGAAACTTTCTTCTGTCAAGATGAAGCTGGTAATCTCTGAGTAGACTTGAACGCAGCATTCAGCCATGCAGTGCTTTGTTTGAAACATGGAGGGTCGCTGATAGACAGCTCTGTATGTCAACAAGAAACCCTTACCTGACTTCCAGAGTGATATCACTCCACATTTAAGGAATTGGGCACAATTAATGTCACTCCAGGGCAATATAGCTGAAACTGTGTAAAGAGAATTTTGGCTCCTCCACTGAGAAGGATGGTATGTCAGAAGTTTTTGTTACTGTCTTTGGCTGTATGGCTTGTACAAATGCACCTGCTGGGTGAGCAACTGTTTCTTAAACCAAACACATTCCTTCAGCAGTTTCTGCGCTGGCCGATCTAAACTCATCTACCTACTGTATGCCTGGTACATGTAACGGTTACCATGTTTATCTCCAACCCAGTCCTCCACCCCAGGTTCAGTTGCTGTCATGCACAGGAAGTAACTCTTCTGCTTTTGTGCTTCTGTGGTTTCTGCCTATGTAGCAGAGTGTGACACACTCCCCTCTCCTTCCTCTCAACACACAGCCCTCGGTGCACTCTTGACAGAGTAGTTTTTGGTCAAGTGGTGTAGAGAGAAGCAGGTAACACTTTGGTGGATTTTGTCATGGAGCCCAGCAGGCCCCGGTAGGGCCTTTCATCCTCAAAGAGCAACAGGTCTATGAGAAGACAGTCATGATAACCTTCCGTCTTTGACCTACGAACCTGACTTCAGGTCTAAGGTGGATTTGGTAGGTTAGAGACTTTATAGTCTTATCTCAGTGGGCCCAAAGTCTCTACTTTTTTTCATTGGAGTGTTCACCACTTTAGCAATTTGTTTTGAAATAGACTGATTTCTTGGTAGAAAGGTTTTACACAGCTTTCCTCCTGGATTACTTCTGGAGATTAGTGATGGGGAATGCGGCTGCAGGGGGCCTGGAGCAGGAGCCGGCTGAGGGACGAGAGGCCAGGAACTCAGTTGGGGCAGCTTCGGGAATGAGTGACCCTGCTCATACCCTTCAGAAGAAGCAGCCAGCTCCCCCGAAACTGCCCATGCCCCCAGAGGAGGAGCTGGAGGAACGCTTCAATGTGGTGCTGGTGAGTGACTGCACTTGAATTTTTATCTTGATGTCGCTCATATGAACTGTTGGTGGTAGAGGCTTTGTGGAGTGGTTTGGATTGTTAAGAGGGACACATGATTCTGTTTTGTTTGTAAGAGTGTAAAGTTTCACTGTTTTAAAGTCTTACACTTGCATACTAATCTGTGGGTGAAAGTTTTTTGATATAAGTACAGCCTCTGTATGTCTCAATCTTCAAACAAACCATCATTTCAAATATCAGGTTAGTACAAAAAAATTAAGCTTTGCAAAAAAAAGTGCTACAAATCACCCAGCTGAATAATCCCTGCACAAGACAACTGCTTCATTCAAAATAAAGATATCACAGTCTAATTAATGTTGGCAACAAGTTTTGTTGACACGCAATCTTCCCTTGACTGATAAAAATATCAGACAAGGAACATGGTGATGTGCGCCTGCCCCGGGAACTGGCCAAAAGAGGAAATTGAGCAACTCATTTACACGAGTAGACCAGAAGACAGGCAACGAAGAGATTTCATCACTCTTTCAAAAGACTTTCAACAAGCTGGAATACACAAAACCTTGTAATGAGTACCTTTGAGATAGGTTTATGAAAAATTCATCAAAAGCCACTATTTTGGACAACAAGCAATATTCTCAATGGCATTTGAAACAGCCATATGAAGCATCAGACCCCTCTAATCCATGGCACTCTTAACAGATGATTTTACTGAGGGAAATATCAACGGATTGCGTGTCCCTTGCTTCCCCTTTGCGGTCTTGCAGGCACAGTTGGTACCCCAACAAGAGGGTGCTAAAAAAGCAGGACAGAACAGTATTTTTAAACTGACACACCTTGTAATTCTCTGCTTAAGACGCAAAGTATAGCTCCCTTTGTTTGGGTCTTTTATTTGGTACGTTTCACTCTGTTTTTATTGGTTTTTATTGTTTTTACTGCTTTTTTGTTTTTGTTTTTATGGGTTTTTATGTCTATTTTACTGTAAAGCACTTTGGTGGGCCAATGGCTGTCTTAAATGTGCTATATAAATAAAGCTGACATTGACATAGACATTGACAGATGAACCATTCAATATGTTTCACTTGTCCATCTAGGCAAAAGCCCATATATTTGGGAATGGGCTGAACATTTCAAAAGCAAATCTGAGAGATGATTGGACAATTATTCTGTCAATAACATCCATTAATGAGCAGTCACTTTCTGCTAGTGTCTCATTCAAAGCTCCCTCCTCTTCCTGCTCTTAAGAGCGCTGATTGGGCTTTGCCGCTTTTGGGCCGCTAACAGATGTTGTAGATTGGAGCTTTGCAAGATGGATCTGCTGGATTGCCGGCACTGAATCAGGCAGATCCAGCTGTAATGCACAGTATTTTGGTACAATTGCCAAATTTTGGCAGTGGAAACATAAATTAAGTCAAACTGAGATTTTGTTCTACTGTTGTCAGGATTTTTTAAAATATATGTTTGTTTTTCATAATAGAAAAAGACCACAGGACAAACGGTTAAAAGACAAAAACCCTCCCCCAACCCCAACTCTAACAAATAAAACATGAACAGGATCAGCTCATCATGTTGGGGAATAAGGAAATAACGAAGGCCACAGTCAAGAAAATAAACTAAACATGCATTTAAAAAAATTTGTACAAGGTGAATAGTAAAATGAGAAATAAGAAATGCATACAGCAAGGTGTTTCACAATGATAGACACATTAGTCCCTTTGTTGAGACAGTTGCAGTACAGGGTACCACATCTTTTTAAACATGTCTCCCCTGTCTTCATTTTAAAGTCTTAGTCTCTCCAATTGAAGCATATTTGTCATTTCTCTCAACCATATGTGCATGGGTGCAATGTCCAACCTCCATGCACGGAAGATTAACTTCTTTGCGATCACAGTTCCAAGTAGGATAGCCTTTTTCTCATATTTGTTGGCAGAACACAAAGGTGTAGTTGCACAGAAAATGGCTACAAGTGGATCAGGCTCCCATAATTTTCCATAAGCCTTAGAGAAGCAATGAAAAATACTTTTCCACTATGTGTATAGGTCGGGAATTTTTAAAATGGGCTCTCCATTATTTGCACAAACATTTCCATCCACACAAATGAAATTTAAAAACATATTTGTCCACATGAAAACACATTAACTCATAAATTCTTTACTAATGCTGTTAAAAGTACCAGGAAGGTTGCCAAAAATTCTCACAATTTCTTGGGCAAGGGGCAGGGTACACCCTGAACCAATTGCCAGCCAATTGCAGGGCAAGACAACCATTCACACACTGTCCCACAACTTAAAGCAATGAAGAGTAATCAATTAACCTAACAAGCATGTTTTTTGGTCTGCGGGAGGAAGCCGGAGAGAACCCATGCATGCACAAGGACAACATGCAAACTTTACACAGAAAGGTCCAGACTATCATGGGGTTTGAACCAGCAACCCTCTTGCTGCGAGGCATGCGCACTACCTGCTGCTCAAACATGCCAGCCAGACTGTTACATGTACTCATTTTTTCTAACAAAGTCTGAGAGGTGTTGTGTTTTAACTTGTTACTATATTATCAGGTGTTAGTAGGCATTCCTTGTGAGTGTTTCATAATTTAGATTTAACTCTGAAACATATTTGATGATAAGATAATGTAAAAAAGAGAAACCATTTATGTGTTCTCTTGTCAGTTTCAGCATCTTATGTAACTACAACTTATGCTTGTAACCCAGGTACAGGCAGCTATGGGTACCAGTTAACATGGTCACTCTTTCAATAGTACTATCAGGTCTCTCACAAAACGTTGGCATCATAGTGTTGTTTAAGGCAGAAACATAATACGGGAGCCACTCTCATTGAATAAGCATGTCAACAGACCAGGTAGCACCTGAAACATCCCCAATCACACAAAGTAGAAACTGGCAAATAATACAATGTTTCATGTCCAAAACACTATTTGTCCAGTCAACACTGGAACAATGCAAACAGAATCTCTGAACTTCTTCCCCATCGCAGGAAAATGTGCATTTTCAGGCACCTATAGCATTGTTTACTCGTGTACAGAGGGTCAAAATGCACATAAAAATCTCTGTTTAAAAGAATAATTGCCTACATGGGGGCATGGCCTGAATCAGACCAATGGTACAAACCCAGCTTTAAAGTTTACAGTAATGTGCATGAAATGGGCATTAAACAGGAATTTAAGTCTACAGAACCAAAAAATTAACAATGCTAGTTCAGGCAGAGTCGCTCTGAATTCATACCTTAAATACATCACTGTTCAATCACTTCAAAAACATCCTACTAATAAGTGGCCTCCTCCTGCTTGCCCTGCATCAGTACCCGACACCCCAGCATCCACCTGTGGCTCTTACAGGGGGGTTTCAAATCCTGTCTCATCACACCTTGATTCCGCAAGGAAATTCTGCAAAGACTGATGAGGTTTGAGCTGAGATGTCAAATTATAACAGTGCTTCTTTAGTACATTTTCAAAACAATAAATGATTTTTGAATGAAGTAACATCACGCTGACACCCACTCTGGAAAGACATATTTGTCATATACAGTTTTTTCAGATCCAGAGAATGTTCATAATATTTGTCAAAAAATACGTTATTTTTGGTTTGGACTTGGTATATTTGTTGGTGAAACTTGACATAATAAATTAGAAACTGAGCTGACCATTTACCACAGAGCAGCCAATCAGAGCAGGGCCCACATGGCAAAGGGAGCCTCAAAGTGCCAGGAGCTCCAACAGAGCATCTCAGACAGAGGCAGCATACAGCTGGATCAGGGGTACTCTATAAATGAAAGGAGAACATTTTTTGAACATGAGCAAATGTGAACATACTCTTAACAGTCAATCAAATATTTGAACACAAATATGAGCAAAATGTGTGCTTTTTAACTGTGAAAGAGTCAAAATGTCTCACCTGTTTCTGTCAGCGCTGACTTATGAAGGAGGTGGATTCCTATGAAATGTGACCTTGCAGCTTGAGGTTAGAACAGATTGAGCAGAAAACTGCCATTCTGTTCACACATGTGGGTCTTAGATTTCTGTTTTTTTATGCTATTATGATTATTTACCTGCCACTGTAAGTTGAACAAATTCACAGGACACAGAACAAAACCAACTATATTTGTCATGTGGCAGGTGCTTTTTACTAACCCTGGTTCACACCACAAATAAACAAGAGTGATACGGACCTCTGTCATTATAAAGTAGGAACAACAGAGCAGCACATAAAGTGTTAGGATTTCAACTAGCTGTAGTACTTTCACAGCCAGTGCTCAGTTGTGTCAAGTAATTTATATATGTAAAAAAATATATAGCATCTCATTCATATGTTATTTGGCAAGTAACACAAGCCCCATTCATCCATCCCCAAAACCTTCTCACATTTCACACTTTTCAAAACCAAACAGTGGGTGCAGTTAAGATCAAACTTTAGGGTGGAGTTAAAAAATCATTTGGTTTCAAAACTATTTGAAAATCATTTCTGAAAATGAAAATGTCAACATTTACGTAAGAACAACAGAAAAGTGGTTTTCAGGTTTCACAGCACCTCAGAGACATGTTCTTGCCACTCAGACATACAGTAATAGCCTGGGCCATTTCATGCTGTAGAAAATATGACATCAGTTCCTCTTTTAAAAAAAACCCTTCCTATTTAAACTCTAGCAAGTTGTCACTCTTTGTCTTCCTTTTCTGTGAGGATCTGTCGCAATGTTTGTGTAATGAACATTGCAAGGAAATAAGATGTGTTTCTGATATTAACATGACCTTTTTAGGAATATTGCACTTCAGAAAACTGTTAAACATGTACACCACTGTTAGTATGGAGGGTTTTAATAATGTTTTAGAAATAGTCTTCAACCATTGATAGTCAGAATTTTAAATCTTGGATCTATCTTTTAATGTTTGGTATGCTTTAAAAAAACTACCCATTATGCAGAGTGATTTATGTCTGGCCCTGAGCCACACACTGATGTTCTAAACTTAAGGCTGTCCATCCAAGGATTTTACTGCCCATATTCAGAACCTGTAAGCTTGTCTGAACTGATATAAGTGAGAGATGAACATTTTACTCCTTGTCAGGCATTTGTTTGAACCGGCCGTAATAAAATCTCCAGACAATTCCCCCTAATCTTGTATCTAGATATTTTATTTTGTGTATCTGAAGAACATCTCATGCTATCAACCATGAAACCCACAGAAAGACCCCCACCAAGAATTAAGGCTCGTCTCCCTGCCAGCTAAGCAACAGGCTGTTTCCGTTTCCGCTTCTCTTTTTTGCGTATGAAAAGAAACCACACATGAAAGCACAAACTGACAGAATTTAAGATCCACACCCAGTGTCACCACGCAAAAAATGTGCCCTGACAGTAAAACATTTATTTAGCGATAGTGCAGAAAGTGCTTTAACTTTTTAATCAAGACATTTATTTACGTAACAGTGATTCAAGATTATTCTCAGGGTTTCAAGTATTAGATATTAATTTCCACAAAAATAATCCAGTGGGTTACTTTAACCCTTTAACGCCTCTTGTATCATATTTGATTCATACTTTTGTGATACCTCTATCAAATCAATATGATCAACAAATTACTGAAATAACATCTGAATACAGTCAGATAAATGATAAAAATGTCCTCAAATGGATTATCAGTTGCCAAAAACACCTAATGTATCAAATGAGATACAAAAACTGTCTTAGATTTTATGGAAATTTTGATTTTTTAGGATTTCAGTAGAAAGTGAAATAAACATTTCAGCTCCAAAAAAATTATAATTTTTTGGCTATAATCTGTGTTTTCAGGCATTAAAGGGTTAAGAATTATTTCAAATATAAGATTAGCTTTATACGAGCTATTTTTGCATGTGGAATACTTTTATAAAAAGAGGGAAACAGTGGGCAGACAGTGACAGCTCAAAGTGAAACCGTACCACTTTGGCACGATTGACATCTACAGAGATGACTGAGTCAAATGTTTAATTAGATATGCAGGAGGGGGTTCTTGTTCAGTGTTAATTACTTCAGACACTAAAGAAGTTCATAGAAATAGGGGATAGGCATTATCATCAGCATATCAACACTTAAAGTTAAATGAATTATAGCATAATCACTGACAATTCAGAATCTTATTTATTTATTTACTTCTTGGTTTTCTAGCATTTTTCTTGCCTTGTAGATTTACCATTAACACCCAGCTCAGCTTTTGGTAGAGGTTTTTTTCACCCTGTAGAAGTCCCTGTTGTTAGAAGGGTCTTGGGGCACAGAGGAACATCACACCAGGACACAGGACCATTAAATGCTAGTTTGTATTGAGTAAAGTTACATAATTCTACTAAGTTAAGTATGGGGCTCTGTAATATCGTGAAGTTTAGCTGGACTGAACATGCATATAAAGAGTCATTTATTATTTTGATCCCCTGGTTGGAAGGAGACTTGAAACAGTGCTGAGTGTACAGAATAACATACCACAGCTAAGTGGAAGAAAAAGTTTAATCAGGTTTAACCCATTCATAAATAAGACTTTTGACTAAAATATGGTTTACCAAACAATTGAGCTGAGAGATAGATGCTTAAAATTAATCATCAGTATCAGCAGATATAAAAACTTCTTTCAATTTATGAACTGTACACACCAGCATTAAATCCATTGGATTTTAAGCAATACAGCAGACCTCAGATGATCTTTTTCGTTCCCTCAATTTAAAAGTGAGTTCTGAGGACTTAACTTTTTTTTGCCTAAAATAAAATAGTTTTACTTTTAGCACTTGTGAAAGGTTTGTATTTGTGTTCTGGCACTTTACCAAGACCACGAAGGAAACCCCCATCCAAATGTTGGTTATTTAGGCGGATTAGTTTCATCTTTAACTTATAAGCTCTATAATAGGGACATATTTCTATTTTGCACAATGCAGCTGGTATGTGCAGTGTGCCTCATTTTAGCTTCCAAGGCCAATGACGCTTGTTTTTAATATTGCAAGACACAGCACCTTTTACGTACTACATGTGATTCTGAGAACGGAAGGAATTGAGGGTCATACTTAGCATGACAGATCACTTCAAGGAAAGGGAAGACTTGGTTTTTCAATCAGTTATCAAAAAAATGTGTCCATCTTTAGCGGTATCAGGCAAAATAAGTTGACAAAAGAGAGGATATATTGGCATATTGGATACTGGAAAAGAAAAGTGAAACATCACCCATTGAAGAATTGATGTTGTGGCTTCTGTAGTTCTTGTTTGAAAGGTATGTTAATCTAAAGGCACACCCATTTAGACTGACACACTCAAATCATTAGCTGTCCTTTTACTTCACTGTGTACTTCACTGTTTGTCAAATCAGGGAAGTAGTTTTTTGTTCTCTCATCAGTGGCTCATGTGGCAAACTTTCCTTTTCCTTACTGTGGCTGTCCTTGTTTGTATTAATGTTGTTGTGGTGGGGCTTGCAACATCATAGGCATTTTTTTCTGAATAATGTGTCGTTTTTATGTACTTTGTCACTAAATGTCTGTAATAATGGTCACATAAACAAACACAACAAACAAACTCAACACTGAAATTGTACAGAGTAATCCAATGGGAAGTTTTTTTTTTTTTTTTTTTTTTTTAACTTTGATCCATGAAACCCTCAGCTCCCATTGGTCCATTTTAGAGATTTTACACTTTTTGTGTAAAAAAACACTTTTATTGTTTTTAAGACTATTTTTCTACTGATCAAACACATTGCATTTCATTTGGTATTAATGCTTTTATGTCAAATAATGTAATCTAAACTTAGTGACTTGCAAGAAGCCCATGGTGCTCAAGATTAAAAATAGTAACATTTAGCTCGTTAAGGCCCAAAATAGCCACATTTAAACCCGTTACAACTGGGATTTTTTCAAACATATATGCTCTGCAGTGTAAAAATGTTTGATGTTTTGAAATGTGCTTTTAATTCGCAGATCAGGCATTACACTGTGTAAGGTACTATATATATCTGAAACTTCTTTTTAAGAGGATCTTTTGGGACAGATATGTAGCAGATAAAGAGACGCAGCCAAAATTAATGTAAATTGCAAGAAAATATTCACTGTTGGCTATTTGTCTATAGGACATTTTACACTTTAAAAAAAGTTAGTTTAGTGTAAATATCAGTGACATATGCAAAAACTGGCAATAAAGGGTTAAGTTCAATTCAGTGAACAGGACCAAAGCTGGCAGTCAAATGATAGTTTAATATCAATATATAATTTTTTGTGTCCATTTACTGATGTGTCCACATTAGAGTCACAGTATGTTAATCGTATTTTTATTTTATTTTTATTATTTTTTGCTATAAGATAACACACCACTAAAAAAGCATACAAATTTATTTTGTAAATAATCATTGAAATGTCTGACTGTGTAAATATATTTTTTAAAAGATCCCTCCTCACATGTTTTGGAGATAATTCTTTTTTTCATCTAGATATCAGGGGCATGGCGAACAAAACTGATATCTGAAGGGTTGCATTTATGGTAAATGGATAAGTAAATTTGGAAAAGAGTAAAAAGTAAAGTATTTGATGAATTGAAAGTAAAAAAACATCTAAATGTGTTATAATGTGATGGTCATTTCCTGATAAGTCCACTTTTGGGATGCAATGTTATCTGTAACTTGCTTTCCTTAAATAGAAAATCATTTAAAAATGTTTTTATGATAAAAGCTAATTGCATTAAATGTTGGTTCTGTTGGGCTTGCACTATTAGCAATAATTTTGGCATCTTTACTTAATATTTATTTGTACCTAAAGGAATTGTTCAGCAAACACTGAGTCTTTTTTTTTTGGCTTGCAGAGGGTTAACACCCCTCTGGTTTGTACATGAGGCAGATGTGTGGTCTCCTTTATTTGAATATTCTTGCCCAGGATATGGATTTCAAGAACATACAACACAAAATGAATACGTAATGGATGAATTATTTGATGTCTTAAACAGGACTGTTATAGAGAAAATCCTAAACCATGCAACAGAAACTATGTGATCTTTTTTCTTTAGCTGGGAGTAGGGATAGGGAGTCATTCCTCTGCTGTATGAGATTTGGTGACTCCCCTGTGATTTTTTTGTCTTTTTTTTTTTTCAGAGCTACATGAACTTACCTCCTGACAAACTAAAGCTGTTGAGTCAGTACGATAATGAAAAGAAGTGGGAACTAGTCTGTGATCAGGTAAGATTTCACAGGTACTCATTAATGCTGAAAGGATCTTTGCTCTGATACTCAAACTGAGCCAGAGTTGACACACAAACGCCCAAAATGGATGAGCGGTTAAGAGCAGAGAGCAGTGTGAAACCTCGCAGCACATTTTCTGTGGTGGCAACTGATGGTGTCGTCCTGGAAACAGAGAGTGGTTTGAGTTTGATGTGTTACTCGCCCTGACAATAATAGTTACAGATGCTGTGTGCCTGTAAATGTGTCTCTCGGATGAAAAGATGATCTCAGGACAGATAAAAGCCTCTTTTCACCAAGCTCTCTGTGTGTTTTACCTCCCCAGGAGCGTTTCCAGGTGAAGAGCCCCCCCTCCACTTACCTGGCCAAGATCAAGAGCTTCTACCAGGATCAAGGCGGGGTGTCTCGCAGGGTTAGTGTGAACCATCAAATTATTTTCATATTTGACACATGATTTACTTTTTATCTACACTGAGATGTCTTTATTTTCATCTCTGCTACATTTTAGCTAAAGAAACGGATTCAGGATGCCACCCAGGTCCTCAAAGATTTGGAGATATCTCTTCGTACCAATCACATTGGGTGAGCCTGATAATGTGTTGAGTGGGCCTCATGCTATGTTAAACAGATTGTTTGACATGCAGTGTGATTATATACCAGAGCCGGCCCTTGGCATAAACAGTATAGACCAAATGCTCTACGGGGGGCCCCTTTGCCACCTAGAGAGACAGACAACCATTCACGCTCACTCTCATAACTAAGGGCAGTTTGGAGTCACCTATTAACCTGATGAGCATCTTTTTGGTCTGTGGGAGGAAGCTGGAGTGCCTGGAGAAAACCTATGCATGTAATGGGAGACTGCAAACTCCATACAGAAAGGCCCTGACCGAAATGGTGATCGTACCAGCAACTTTCTTAATGTGGAGCACGTGCACTACCTGCTGTGCAACAGTGTCACCCTAGTAAAACAGTAATAAGTGCTGTTTAATTTTTAGGTGTTATTTATCAACTCATCAGCTCAGGGTTAGCACCACTTAGCTTCTATGACCTATCTTGCTTCAACTCATTTATTAAATGTATGTTATGTCAGAGACAGACTTTTTGTGTCATTTGCGGACTTACATGTGAAAGATTTCAAAAACCTGTTCTACCTGAACTAATATGGATCCATGCTAAGTATGTAAATTTTTTTTTTTTGATATTCAAGTTTGTTCCTAACCTTGACATATATTTTTTTTTTTCACAAAGAAATGTCTCACCCTCTTTAAAAAAAAAACTCACACACTTTGCACCACATGCAAAAAATATTAATATGCACAGATAAAATTTTAGTCCTTACAAATCAAGTGAATCTTGTCCAAATAAAACACTAATTTAAAGATTATTTCTGTTATTGATAAATTTATGAAACACAGAGACTATGTCCAAAAAACTACAATAACCACAATTACTGCTTTTATAATCATATAGAGAGGGAGGCCATCTTGAAACAAGATGTTGAATCTCAAGTGGTTATCCTTTGGTATTCCTTTGAATTCATGGACAAATTTATGCTCCAGCATCATGTTTTCTCATTTTAGTCCCTTTGTCTCTGCCCACCTCTCTATTTTCACCCACTCACACCTGCAACACGGCTTTGGTGGATGGCTGTTCAATAGGAGTCCAGTTCTGCTCAGGATTTCCTGTTGCTTAACAGAGGTTTTTTTCTTGCCACTGCCACTGTAACTGTTGCTGTTTGTGGGAAAGTGCTGTTCTCATGGTTGATTCATGTTGTGCTTGGTATAAAAAAATAAGATCTAGATTAATAAAACAAATAAGTTAAAAAAAATCAGTAAAGATATTAATAAAAATAAGAGTATGGCACTGATCCACCCTTTTTAAGTGTCTTGAGGTATCATTTTTAGACCCATTAGAGTTACAGGGTTTGAAACAGGTTTGTTTTGATTCTGCTTATTGAATTAAATTGATAAAAACCCAATGACAGACATGGAGGGAGACCATTGCCACTATTATATGAAAAAAGAGATAATTATGAAAAACTAAGAATAAATACAAGGTTTCCACCCTAATGAGATGAAACATGAAAATGGTTTGTAAGAATATCATATTTGGTAATAAAATTTAATTAACAGCAATAGCTATTCACAGATTACTAATACTGGAGACATTAATTGTAGGTTGTTCCACACAAAATTTGAGTGAAACTGAATAATCTAAGTGAACAATGCAAGAGAGTGGTTTAATTTTTATGAATTTTTAGGAGAAAGAAAATCTTTTGCACATTCAGGATTTATGTCCAATCTGAGCACATAATCTAACACAGAGAGAGAATATTTTGCTCCCATTAGTCTTATTTACTGATTTCTTGTAGATGGGCTCAGGAGTTCCTCAATGAGCAGAACAAAGGTCTGGATGTTCTGGTGGAGTATCTGTCCCATGCACAGAGTGACGCCTCGTGAGTAACAGCTCAATTTGAGAACTCTGTTAGAGACTGATGATACTCCTTCGCAGATTTAATTAATCAGCTGAGATATTTCATTTCACAATAAACCCAGGTTTGATGTGGAGACAGTTGAAAATGGTGGCGCCCTGTCGGACAGAGGAAAACCTGCAGAGAGGTCAATGGAGGACTTGACGAAAAGCTCCAGCAACTCTCAGTCACATGGGGTCACCAGAGCCGCTCGAGCTCTGACTGTCAGGTAAGAACAAGAGCCAATGTCCCGTTTTGTTTGTTTTGTATGCCCTTTGATGGACTTTTGCATGTCTCCTCCATGTGAGTACTATATGCACAAGACAAAAAGTCTGCCTTATCAGGACTTTCCCCTCACTCCCTTTGAAGCCCCAGTAGCTGCCTGAAACAGCTTGTTTCCCTGTCCCCCCAAATCGACCTACCAGTGTGATGTTTACCTTTGTTACATCGGCAGTTTAAGCCCATTTGCTGGCGCTGGCAAGCCTGGTGCATAGCATAGACCGTAGAATGAATGCAGAGTTGTTGAAAACATAATGTGGCCCATGTAGGGGGCCCTGAAGTGACAGGAGCTCTAACCTCATTAATTTGATACACTGGCTAACAGAGAGAATATGGGTGGATCAGGGCATAATTTTTGGAACATTAGTAATTGTGAACATGCTCAAGCAATCATGGAAGCTGAATATATGAACCCAAGATAAGGCAAAATATGACCTGTTCAGAAGGTAACACAGTTACGTCAGTAAGATTGGATGGAAAGATGTTCGGTGCAAAAATGAGCTTACCAGACAAAAAATTCAGGAGCATTGCCTGACAGGATTGATCTTTTTGTGTGTGTACCTCTGAGCATCAAATAACATGTACCCACAGTAGCTTCTCTATTCTTGAAACATTATGCATATTTTATACATCTGAAATCCTTTGACAGAATAAGCTCCACTCTGGGGAACAAAATGCATAAGAAGTCTCACTCATCCTACCAGAGGGACGACATACACGTGTGCATAATGTGCCTGCGAGCCATCATGAACTACCAGGTAAAGTTTAGACACAATATTTCCTTTGTTGCATCTGTTTTAGATGGCAGTATATTATCATGAGGAAGTTTGTTTAAAATCAAGTGAGCTTTTTTTAACATCTTTGGGTTAGCTGAGAGAAAGAAATGAAGATTGAGGAAGCCATTTTTTTCACAAGCCACTTCTGAGTGAAAAACATGAAAAATAGTAAGAATAATTTGAGTGAAACAGCACTGCTGAAAACTGAGGTTTAAAAAGTACTTTGACAAATGTATAGAAACATAAGAACAACGTACACGAATCAAAAAATAAATGAAGAACAAAAAAACATAACACAATCCATTCAAACTAAGTAATATCTATTACCCAACATAATTAGTCAAGCAATACTCCATAAATGCCAAGTGAAGACAAGAAACCTGACACAGAAAAATAAATTGAGACTGCAGAAATGTCAGAATTGGCCATATGTTAACAGTAAATAAATATAAATAGGGGAAAAATGTGTGATGAACAATTTTGGGAGAAGAATCAAAATGTTGAGAATAAACTTAAAACTTGGAAACAATAGTTTGAGTGCTTAAAAAATCTAATAATGTCAATATGAGATAAACAGTTTGAAGAAGAAATTCAAAACGATGGGAGAGTAGTCATAAGGGAAGAAAACAACATCAAATTGTAAAACAGTTTGATTTGCCTCTGAAGTTAGTTCTGAAATAATGTTTCACCAGTTCATCCATCCATGTTTTAGAGACATTTACAGCAACAGATCATCACAGTCTCAAAAATTCAAATTAATGATCATATTATGGTGTTTCTTTGCAGTATTTAACTTTGTTCTCAGAACTTTTTCAACCTGTTTTTCAGATTTAAATCTAACCCCCTCCCTGATGTTTGTTCCTTATTTGACCCGAAGACTCTTGCACTATTTTAAGGACCATGTTGAGTTGATCTTTCTCTGCTTCTTGCTCTAGTCGGGTTTTAACCTGGTAATGACCCACCCTCGCTGCGTCAATGAGATCACCCTCAGTCTCAACAGCAGGAATCCCAGGTTAGTGCTGGTGTGTGTTAATTAAGAGAGTATCACTCAGTTTGACTGTGTTTATATCTAACCTCCTTTTCCTCAGGACAAAAGCTTTGGTGCTGGAGCTGCTGGCAGCCGTGTGTTTGGTCAGAGGAGGACATGACATCATTCTCTCTGCGTTTGACAACTTCAAAGAGGTGATACGAGATATTTTATCATATCAACAACTTCATTTGACATTGACTGTTGCCTTATCAGTCAAGCCATTGCTCTAGACTTCCCCTCTTTTATTACTCAACTTATGACTCACACATGCAGCCCTCACATGCACCATGTTCATGAGGCAGGCACATGGGGAACAGTCATAAATGTTTGTGCGACTGAATTATCAAACCAGTGAAAGGGTTAAAGGGTTTCTGTTGTGTGTTTGGGATCAGGAACCAATTTGTCATGGAAAAGGACTTAAAAAGTTAAAATGTAGAGCTAAGATTGTTGTTGTAGTTCAAATGTGGGTTTACGTAAGTGTCCTTGTTTTTCAGGTGAGCAGAGAAAGGAACCGCTTTGAGAAGTTGATGGAGTACTTCATCAATGATGACAGCAACATTGACTTCATGGTGGGTCTACATATGGGCTCCTTCCACCTTTCTCTCAGCTACGATCAACTTTTGAGTTTTCTTGAGTTTTAACAGCCATTGTGTTTGTCTCTAGGTGGCATGCATGCAGTTCATAAACATTGTGGTCCATTCAGTGGAGAACATGAACTTCCGTGTCCATCTGCAGTATGAGTTCACTCACCTCGGGCTGGATAAATACCTGGGGGTGAGTATGTACCAGTGATAAGTGGGTTTCTGCAGGTGGGTCATCATCAAACACTTGTTACAACATTAAATAGATTAATGAAGGGGGCTAAGTCTGTTTTTGGCCTCCAGTTCCCCAGACTGGACAAAGTGGTTGAGGCTAGAATGCTGCACATTGACCATCCTGAACAATTGCTCCCACATTCTCCACATAATCTGAGGAGTGGTTTCAATACACAACTCACCCCTCCAACAGTTTGGGAGAAATATATTGTCCAATTTTGGTGAGCCTGTGCAAGTTGCAGCCTCCATTCTCTGTCCTTAGCTGACACTGTGTGGACTTCTACTGCTGTAGTCCTTATATGAGTCACTGTTGCCTTTCTGTCATCTCAAACCCCTCTGCCCATTCTCCTCTGACTTCTGGCATCAACAAGGCAGAGAGAGCTGCAACTCCCTGGATATTTCCTCTTTATCAGACCATTCCCTGTAAACATAAACCAGCAGTTTCTGTAATTCTTAGACCAGCTTGTTTGGCACCAATATTTGTGACAAGTTCAAAGTCAATTAGATTGTCTCTCTTCCACACTGTAATGCTCGGTTTGAACTTCGGCAGGTTGTCTTGATCACGTCCACGTGTCTAAATGTACTGAGTTGCTGCCATGTAATTGTCTGATTAGCTATTTGCATTAATGATCAGCTGAATGAGTGGTCTACTTAGGTTGCTAGTGAGTGTATGATGCATAATGCTAAATTAAAGAACACATCTAAAATGTAAAGCACTACAACTGATTTAAAGAAGTAGAGGAGTAGGTGAAGGCAATGATGCACTAATTTGTTTGTTTTAGGGTCTGAAACAAACAGAGAGTGAGAAGCTGCAGGTGCAGATCCAGGCCTACCTGGATAATGTGCTGGATGTGGGAGCTCTGCTGGAAGATGCTGAGAACAGAGGAGGGGTGCTGGAGCATGTGGAGGAACTGCAGGATCACAACTTACAGGTCAGACTCATGTTTAAGAAATAAGATCTCTGTGAACAAAAACGAATATTTATAAAATTAGTGTTGTTGACAGAGTGTTTATCTGTGTTGCAGCTGAGCAGTCGACTTCAGGAGGTGGAGAATCAAAGCTCAGAGAGGATAACTGAACTGGAGACTCAGCTCATGCAGGCCACAAAGGAGACCGAGCTGCTCAAAGTAAGTGCTGCTCTACTGAAGGCACAATGTCTCATGTTATTTATTACACAAGAAAAGTTCACTATTCACTTGGTGGCTAAAATGAGTTTTAATACGAGATTCCTCATATTATCTTTTGTAATAATCTTTCTTCATATATGACTTTTCCTATATTAATTACCATTAACACTGGCTCTTCACATCACTATTACCATTATGCAATTTTGGGGCATTTTTTCTGCACAGTTTCTTTGAATGGTTGTTTTGGGTGTAACATAGAGCAAACAAATCTAAGTGTTAGCTCTCATTTCCTCTGAATCACTATGCGCTGGGCAGCTGACATTCTGTTATTTACACAAGGGGTTTAGCTGTTTGATCTGAATTTTGGATGGATTATTTATTTCGTCTCCTTTTCTTGTTCCATTATACTCAAACACACACACAGAACACTGTATGAAATAAGAAGATGCTTTTCTCATTGAAGCATCCTAGTGTATGAGAAACACTGAAAAGCAAAACCTCATATATTTTTTAAATCTCCAGTTAAAACGTTCAGGATCAGGCAGATTTTTTACTGTAGCCTATATCAAATAACTGTTGGCTTTGGGCATTTTTTTCTTCTTTTTGTGAAGAAATCCTTGACTCACTTCCTTATTGTGTGAATCAAACACACTGGACAGCCTTCTTTATTATTTGTGAGCCTAATTATCAGTTTTCAGTATTAATTAGTGTGTATTAAGATATTAGAAATGTAGCTGTATGCTTTGACAAAATCTATAATCCTGTTTGTATTTTTTCTTGTTTCTGGGAGTATTATTCCCACCAGAGCACACTGGAGTGGCACACTGAAAAGCACTGCAATAAAGACAAACTGTCTTTCAGCTCTCCGTCCCATATACTGTTTTTTTTAAACAAATACTCTGATAATTAATGGCAGAAGTGTGCTGCTGTGCATTCTGTGTGCATGAGACAAGCACAGTAAAGTGTGTGTTTTAATCTTGCCGATGTGTGCTAATCACGCTAATGCTTACTCAAAATTGTAGTAACGCTCTGCGCCAAAGACTTAAGGCCTTTAGTCATTTTCTGCTTCTTGAAGTTATGAAAAGCTTTTCACCTGTCCAAAGTGCAGTGAAAAAAACTGAATCCATCACTTATAATATTTTTATAAATTCCAATGGCTTACTTTTTACTGATCCTAAATAGAAACAAATTACTGTACTTATTATGCAGCATCAGAGTAATCAGTTGCTTTACTTGTATGTTACAAATTACTCCTCTATTCATTGTACACTAAAGGGTTCATGTATTTTGTATTTTAGCTATATTCTATTCACTTCTGTGGCAGTCTTATACTGTTGGAGCAACCTGGTGCAAGACCTGATATCTAGTTAAATTATGTTAATAAAAACTAAATCAAACTAAATCAGCTGCTATGAAATATAAAAGAATATTTCCACTTTTAAGTTGATCCAAAGATGACCATGAAGGATGGGAATGTTGGCTGGTTCATAACGACTGCACTCTCCAAGTATACCACACAATCAATTGAATTGGAATAATTGTTCATCTGCTCATAATGCAAATATCTCATCAGCCAATCATGAAGCAGCCATGTTCAAAGCCATCAGTTGCTGCCATGAAATTGATTGATCTGGTATTCATGTTGATGAGCAGCTGAACAGGTTTACCTTGAACCTTTGCTACCAATGCAAGACATACAGTTGGCCCCACTGGAGATGATCTTCCAAAAGATCACATGGAGGGGATACTGCTGGACTCAGGACTAGACTTCTGCTTTGGGGTTGTTAAAATTAGGTTACATGAAAACAATGAGGACAAATTAACTACATGCTTTCTTCAAAGGTCTTGCTAAAAAGTGGCATGTATATATTAAAGCTAGATCCTAAAACACAACTGCAATCACGGCTGAAGACATGTTTCAAAGAATTTTATCTCCTAATCTTGTCCATGTTTCATGAAGTCTTTTAGTATTCAAACAGTACATGTGTGTTTGTGTCTAACAGGAGAGTCTGCGGGAGTCGTGCTCTCAGGTCAGCTCCTTGCAGCAGAGAGAGCGGGAACGGGAGCTGGACAGGGAACGGGAGAAGGACAGGGAGCGTCTGAACACCTCTGCTCCTCAGACCTCCTCAGAGCTGGAGCAAAAGATCCAAGAGCTGCAGGACAAGGGGCTCATCAAACTGGGCCGCAGCTCTTCTGGAGGTCTTGACATCCAGGTGGTACCTGTGACGGTGGTTGAATACGTTGAAATCCCAGCTCCAGCTGCTCCAGCTGCTCCAGCTGCCTCCCCATCGTCTTCCAGTGGTCCTGCCTCTCCCCCACCTCCACCACCACCTCCTCATCCACCACCTCTCCCTGGTGGTCCGGGTTCTGTTGCCTCTCCTCCTGCACCACCTCCAGCCCCACCTCCACCAGGAGCCCCGCCACCCCCTACAACACCTGGAGGAGGTCCCCCACCTCCTCCTGCCCCTCCTCCTCCTCCTGGAAGTGGACCCCCACCTGCTCCTCCTCCTCCTGGTTCTGGACCCCCACCTGCTCCTCCTCCTCCTGGTTCTGGACCCCCACCTCCCCCTCCCCCTCCTGGTGCTGGACCCATGCCCCCTCCTCCTCCTCCGATGGGTGGTGGACCCCCAATGCCCCCTGGAGCTCCAAACACTCAGTCTGGTTAGTTTATCTGTAAAGAAAAGTCATGTAGCCAAGCCATTATCTGCTATTTTTTGAGCTGCCTTTAGTCAACCCTTTCAATCATTACCAAGTTAAAGTTGTCCTTTTTTTAGGACAACCTGGGCCATCAGAATATTTATGCTGTGATGTTGTCAGATTGATAAAAAGTTGTATGACCAGTGATAAAACAAATAAATCAAATGAAAATATTAATCATCAGAAACTGACAAAAATCCTGCATAGGTCACTGATGAAAAAGTCTTCAACATCAGAAAATTGTTTGGTCAGGTCTTGGCTAGTAGATAAAAACAGAAGTATGCTCCAATCAAACTCACAACAAAACTATTTAAAAATAAATATTGTGAATATAAACTTAAATAAAATACTCAAACAAGTAAATATACACTCACGCCACTATAACGTTTTATTCTTCATACAGTCATTTGTTCTACTCGGTGAAAATTTCTGTCCCATATGTTACAGAGGGCTGCATACCATTTACTTACATATCCTACCTTTTTCTTTTAGAAACTAACAGGTAACTAACTTCTCATGTTGACCTTTGGTTGCTTCTCGCCACCATAGAAGTCTAATGATAATACTATTACATTTTTCATTAAGAAAATTGAAATGAAAAATCAATAATGGCAGATTTAATGCCATGGATCCACAAATAAAATGTTTCTGGAAAACTGAATGCACTTCATGGCTTTCTAGAAGGGATACATCCAACCTGGAGCCCTCTAAAGATTAAAAAAAAAAAGACTGAGCTTCCAAAAACACTTGTCCCCATAAAGATTTGTTGTACAGTTCCAAATATTCAAGTGAACAGTGTAAATGTTACTACTCAGGGCTGCAGGCAATCCTGGGAAGTTGGGATGGTTAATGCACATTAACAACGAAATCAATATAGACATCACTGTCTAAACTTATTTCTGTATGAAAATATATCAATATTTAAAAGAAAAAAACAGCATATCCCCCAGCCTCAGATATATTTAGAGTTTTTGTCTAAGTTTGCCCCCTTATCAGTGGGCAAAATGGATGTCTAATTTACAAACATGCCATAGAATTTGTTTGAAATGTGCACTTTATATCTGTTGATATCTGTAATGTGCTATTAATTAGCTGTGGACTATGTTGTTAACAACCGAATAACAAGAATGTCCTTGGCAGTCAGCCAAAATAGGTACATTTTGCCCCTCGCTGTGGCAGAAGTGGCTTGTCTCAGTTGAGAAAAGTGAAAAAGTGGAGTAGATTCTATCCTTTGATTGGTCCTCTACAAAACAATGTGTCACTGCCAATTTTTTCTGTAAAATAATTTGACAAAATGAATCAACATTTTGAATTAACTAGGCAATATACATAAATACAGTGCTTCACAGATTTGTTAGACCACTGCCCAATGCAAGGTTTATGCCACAGTTCAAAACTGGGCTGTGGCTCCTTCACTGCAAATTTCTCCTCTTTCTCTCCTCCCCCCGTTTCCAAAACTGTCCACTGTCCTGTCCATCAAATAAAGACAAAGAAGATTCCCCCTTCTCAAAATGAAATTCTAATTTTTTCATCTTATCATTTTTGTTTCAGGGCTTAAACAGAAGAAGCCCATTGCAACCAAGTACAAGATGCCGTTGTTAAACTGGCAAACCCTAAAACCAAACCAGGTGACAGGCACCGTCTTCAACGAGCTGGATGATGAGCTGGTCTTAGGGGTAAGAGGAAACAGCCTTCATTTTCTATCCTTAAAAATACTGCAATTACAAGTTTTTAAATGGAAAATGTTCTGTCTGCATCAGGAGCTGAACATGGAGATGTTTGCGGAACAGTTTAAGACTCGAGCACAAGGTAACCCAGCAGACCTGACCAAGATGAAGAAGAAAGTTCTCCAGAAAGCCCCCAGCAAAACCACCCTAATTGACGCCAACAAGGCCAAGAATCTGGCCATCACTTTACGCAAAGGGGGAATGACTCCATCTGGAATCTGCACCGCCATAGAGACGTAGGTGCCTCTTGGTTGACTTTTCTGAGCAGCCGTCTTTCCTTTAATACATTATAACAGCTTTAACCATGACGGCTCTCCTTTCACAGCTATGACCTGCAGTCTTTGTCTCTGGACTTTCTGGAGCTACTGGAGCACTTCATCCCATCAGATTTTGAGATGAAGCTGCTGCTTAACTATGAGAAAGATGGCCGTCCTCTGGATGAGCTGGCTGATGAGGATCAGTTTATTTTACGTTTTGGGAAGATCCCCCGTCTGAAGCAGCGCCTAAGCACTCTCACCTTCATGGGGAACTTTCCAGAGACTGTCAAACGCCTTCAGCCGGTGAGTTTGTCAATAATATTATTGACTGGACATCTAAAACACTCTGAACTGAACTGACGCTCTTATTTTGTCTAATTCTTATCCACAGCAACTGAACTCCATCATTTCTGCATCCATGTCCATCAAGTCTTCAGCCAAACTGAAAAAGATCCTAGAGGTAAATAGGAGACAACATAACATGCAGATGGAGCCCCCGCATTGATGATTTTTTTTTTTAAGTACATCTTGTGTGTTTCCTTCTAGATTGTTCTTGCATTTGGAAACTACATGAACAGCAGTAAAAGGGGTTCGGTCTATGGGTTTCGGCTGCAGAGTCTGGACCTGGTAAGCAGCCTTTATTTGATAAAACAATGTACAGCAAGTCAGTGTGTGTTTTAAAAAAAGAGCAGTAAAGCCTGGCTCACACTACAGGATTTTAAAAATCTTATTAGATTCTGAAATCGGGTTGTATCACACACATAAAGAGAATCTTGACAGGTTATCTTCTCTTAAATCTCAAGCACACACACACTACAAGATTTGAATATCGTGACCAGCACACACTACAGGATTTCATCAAGATTATTGGACCAGAGAGACGCTCAACGTTATCCTACGTCATCTCACCAAGGAGATGACGTAGGATCACGTTGAGACAAAATATGGAGACTAGTGCGGCAGTTAAACAAACAAATCATTATTCCTTCTTGCTTATTACTGTTAACTAGTAAAATGCGCTTGTAGAACTGATGTATACAAGCAATATCACATGAGAGCGAGAGCTGTTGTCCTGGATATCAACAGTGGGGCGATTACCTGCGGCACTCTGCCACATTATTATCTCACCTGGAATATTTAATGCAGATGCGATTTCTCTCCAACGCTTGTCCTTTTCACATCGGTTGTGATAATTTCTGCATGAAACGTACAAACATTCGTGGTCTTGCCACAGGTCGACAAGACTGTCCTCCATCTCCGCTGTCCATCTCACCCGTACGCTCTTTGTGCTCGCCATTCTTGCCTCTGATAACTCCGGTCTCGCGGTCATTTCCGGTCATCGTAGGCGGCTCTCTCTGATTGGTTACTGTCATCCTCAGCGAATACGAGTTGCGTAATCGTCCAGATAAATATCAAACATGTTAGAAAATTATCGGGGTGGCTCCGACGAGTCTGTGAGACGATCGTGGGGCTTAAGATTGATCTGTCACCCGCTCACACTAGAAGATAATCTTGGTTGAACGTCGGGGCCGATTTTGGTCCCCGACCAGATTTCTTCCCCGATTGTTGGGAGGGCTGAATCTGGGTTAAATCGGGCCGAGAATCCTGTAGTGTGAGCCAGGCTTAACAGTTTGTCTGAAGAATCACACACTGAGTTTGATGAGGAAATGTGGACTCAGTAACTTAGCCCAGTGGTCCTAGTTCTACAGTCAGGGGGCCTGTCCTGTTTATTAATATATTAATTTATTTATTTAATCACCTCCAAGGTAAATGCACTTTTACTTCTGCTCATTTATACACAACTCAAGTTGTACGGTCCTGCTTTGTCTGCATATCTATCTATCTATCTATCTATCTATCTATCTATCTATCTATCTATCTATCTATCTGTCTGTCTGTCAGTCTATCTGAGAAAAATGTGTCAATAATCTTCTTCACTTTCAGCTTTTGGAGACCAAATCCACAGATCGCTCCCAGACGTTACTTCACTTCATCACCAACATTATCCAGGAAAAATACCCTGACTTGGCCAACTTCCACACAGAGCTACACTTTGTAGATAAGGCAGCTCTTGGTATGTCAACATAAACAGTCACTGGTCAACTTAAAAAAATAGAAGGATTTGTTTTAAACTGGTTCCGTCTCATTTTTTTGGCAGTCTCTCTGGATGGCATTCTTCAGGACATCCGCACATTGGAACGAGGAATGGAGATGACCAAAAAGGAGTTCCTGGTGCAGGATGACAGCCCTGTGCTGAAGGAATTCGTTAAAATCAACAGTGAACAGCTGGAGTCTTTCATCAAAGACAGCAAAACTGCACAGGTTGGTCTCTCATGATGTTCTGAACAACTAAATATGTCATCTGGATGTGTTTTCCATCCTGTTGTTGTCCCGTCTCCCTGCAGGAGGCATACTTCTCTGCGGTGGAGTATTTTGGAGAGAACCCAAAAACCACGCAGCCCTCCATGTTCTTCCCGCTTTTTGGACGATTGATAAAGGCCTATAAGGTGAGCATGTGCTTCAGCTTTGTGATACTCACACTTAACAGATGTTTTATTTAACAATGGTTATATTACTCTTGATTAAACACAGACAGCACAGCAGGACATTGAGCAGAAAAAGAAGATGGAGGAGAGCAAAGAGGAGAAGGAGCAGCTGTCTCCAAACAAGCCCGGGGCTCAAAAGGTAAAATCACATCACACATGAAATATCCAGGATTTTTTTTAAAGAATTGGAGCTGGATAACATGGATCACACATTTTATAGCAATGCACAATTTAGTTTCTTTTTCAGCACTGAAACAACCAAAACGACATCTGCTATTTTTTTTATAATCTACGTGAGCAAAATGTCAAATGACATGCAGACACATTTATTAACAGCCATGTTGTTGACATGTCCTTGAAAGTATGCTTTAATATTATATTTTAGAAATAAATTATTAATTAAGCAGGAAAATATTTGACCAAAACTCATGAGAAAAAGGGTCACACACACAAGCTTCATGTGATTTAAACATGTTTTCTATTTAGGCTAAAATGCCGTCCTAATCAACATACTTGGCTTTCTTGTTGCTTCATTTTAACCATTTAATACTCTTAGAAGAAGAGAGAAGCTCTTAGTAATTATTTTTATTAAGCAGCTTAAAGTAGTTATGCTACAGTCTGGAAATATCCTGTGAAATATTTTCGCTGCAGTGAAATTACCTCGGTAAGAAAACAACATAGCTTAAGGCTCAAGGAACAGTTACAAGGTGAAACTTCCTTTAAGGATATTTATTATATGATTTACTTCACTGTTTTAAGTATCAATGGGTCCATCACAATATTCTTGTTGACTATGAGGTGGTGTTGATTTAAATATCCAAATAGCCTGTGAATTTTCAAAGCAAACAATTAAGATTTACTGTATATTGCAAAGTATCTTAATTTATCAACAATTTTGTGTATTGTTAAAATACACTAGTGCAGGAATAAGTCCAAAAATGCAGAAGTGAGTAAGCATTTAAGACTTCTTGGCTCTTAAGGCTGAAACTATATTCTAAATCCTATAGCAGTTTTGGATAAATGTCTGAAATATTGGTGCTTTACAAATAAAGATTGATTGATTGATTTATTGATAAAGTTTTATGAAGAACACAACCTTACAAGATTTGAATGTTTATCTGTTAATGATAAACCGCATCTGATATTGTCGGCTTTTGAATTTAAAGTGTTGCTGGATGTTTAAAAAGACTGTACTCATGGTGGATTCATTTGGGTCAGGATTAATAAAGTAAAATAAAATAAAATAGAAAAATAAATACATATGAAAAACAAAAAGTATGGCACTGACCTCTTTTTTGTGTCTTGAGATAACGTGTTATCACTTAGTGCTGCACAAATAAAGACTGATGGATTGATTGATTGATTGATTGATTGATTGAGATTTTACTCTATTCAAATAAATAAAGGAAACCAATCAGCCCACAAGGACATTCTACAAACTGTTGGACAATCTTTAAATGGCAATTAAATTTCCGTATCATATTTGCAAGATATGAATGTAAGACTTTTACGTGCAATACTTCATATTTGCACTGTGTACATTTTTATTTTTAAATGTTTATTTGTATGGGGGCGAGTATGATGCAGGTTAACTGTTACCACACACTTCAGTTTTACCATGTTTACTTCATTGAATTAGGCTATAATGGTCTTTTTGGCTCCTCTTAATTGATATTTCCTGTAAAATAAATGGTGGCAAGTACATTGATATGAAAATATATAAAGCATATCTCTACATTATACAAAATGATAGATTAAATATCAACTCAGTGCAGCTACAAAGGTTAAAAAAATGCTGTTACCTGGGGGTTATTTGACAATGAAGTTTAGAGAAAAGTAAATACAGTGTAGAGCTTCTCTCTAAACAAACTTCATGATGGGACATTAATCTGGTTGAAATGCTTGTCAGGGGCCTGGGATGCCTAAAATGCCTCAGATGGACCTGATAGCCGAGCTGAAGAAGAGGCAGGTGAAACCTCAGGTGCGAGAAGGGAAGGACGGTGCCCTGGAGGACATCATCACAGGTACGGTGGCATTATTCTTGGAGGAGTTGCATGCTGATATTTTAAGCATGTGTGCTGCATCTGTTGTTGGGCTGATGTTGAATTCTGCTTGTTTTTACCTCGACTCAGATCTAAGGAATACTCCGTACAGGCGGACAGATGGTCGGCGGCCGGCACAGCGCCAAGACACTTGAGCTACTTCTGTTTAAAGATTTTTATTGTACCTGGTCAGCAGAAAATCTTTTTAAACACGCAGTTAAAATATGTTGAAATGTTATGTAAATAAATATTTTTTTAATTAATTATCTGCCATTTTGCAACAAAAGCTTGAAAAAGAAGTACATCCATGCAATTTATTTTACCCATGTACATGCACATTTTTCTTGTTTTTGGATACATACTTGTGGTTTTCTACTATCAGTATCAGATCATGAGAATTTAAACTCACCATCACAGGAAAACCAGCTTCACTATTCCAAGATAACAATGTCAGCTGAGATCCTGAGAGCTCAAAATGAGTTGGTAACAGAAGAAGACAGACTCAAAGCAATGTCACAAGACTGTTTGTCTACATAAAGTCTCTGGATATGCAGTGTGTATTATTTACATAAATTTAGGTTGTTTTCAGTGTAAATAGAGAATAAATTTGAATGTATTGGTTACTGTTATTGTAAAACCCGATAAAATTGATTGAAAACGTGTTGAAGGAATCATTTTGTGTCATTTCAATTTTTTGTATGCTCTTTAATTGTACTCTTGTTATCTTAAAGAAACAAACTAAATTGTATTTTAAATAAAACATTTTTAACCATGTATGTCTGTTTGTGTCCTTAAATGCCAAAATTCATTTAAATCTCCATTTCTTGAATATGTCTGTCTGTTTGTGTCCTTAAATGCCAAAATTCATTTAAATCTCCATTTCTTGAATATGTCTACATCCCTTAGGAATTGGTCACTGCCATGTGATTGGCTGATCAAATTTTTGCTGTGATGAGAAATTGAAGAGCAAAAGCTCTTTAAAGCAACTCACACATTTAACAGTGTGTGAAGTGTGAAAAGCAGTGTTGATGGACAGTGCAATGTTTGCTTCCAGTGTTGCTATGTTTTGCCTCCAACTAAGGCTGTGACATCACAGTGACATGTTGAAAAAGGATCTATATTGAGTCATTACTATAGTTTATAGTCTTTGAGTATTTAGCAGTGATAGCACTAAGTACAAACCCCAGTTCCAATGAAGCTGGGACATTGTGTAAAATGTAAATAAAAATAGAATACAATAATTTGCAAATCTTTGTTCAATTGAGGTCACACCAAGGACAAGATATTCAATATTCAAACTGACAAACATCAGTATTTTTTGCCCATATTCACCAGTTTTTAATGTCAACGTGTTCTAAAATATGCTGGGACAGGGGTAAAAAAAGACTGGGAAAGTTGAGGAAAGCTTAGAAAAAACCCGTCTGGAACATGCCACAGTTGAACAAGTTAACTGCATCAGGAAAGTGTCATGATTGTGTACAAAGGAGCACCCCCAAAAGACTCATTCATTCACAAGCAAGGATGGGGCAATGTTCACCAATTTGTGAACAACTGCATGGGCAAATAGTCTAACAGTTTAAGAACAATGTTTCTCAACTTACAGTTGCAAAGAATTTGGAGATTTCATCATCCACAGTTCATAATATCGTCAGATGATTCAGAGAATGACATCTCTGTAAGTGAGTTACATGGCTGAAAAACAACTTTGGATATCCATGACCTCTCATTCCTCAGGTGGCACTGCATTAACAACCAACATAATTATGTAAAGGGTATTACTACATGGGCCCAGGAACACTTTGGAAAACCATTTTCAGTTGACTTAGTTTGTAGCATCATCTATAAGTGAAAAGCTAAAGTGGTACATCAACAACACCCAGAAACACTGCTGGCTTCTCTGGGCCCAGGCTCATCTGAGATGGACTGTCGCAAAGTGGAAAAACACGCTGTGGTCTGATGAGTCTACATTTGAAATTGTTTTGGAAATCATGGGCATCATGTCCTCCGAGCTAAAGAAGAAAAGGACCATCCAGACTGTTATCAGCACAAAGTTCAAAAGCCAGCGTCTGTGATGTATGGGAGTGTGTTATTTGCCCATGGCATGGGTAAATTGAACATCCATGAAGGCACCATTAAGGCAAATGCAGGTTTTGGAGAAACATACGCTGCCATCAAAGCGACATCTTTTTCAGGTTTGTGCCAGCTTATTTTAGCAAGATAATGCCAAGACACATTCTGCACGTGTCACATCAGTTCATAGTAAGAGAGTGCGGATACTAGACTGGCCTGTCTGCAGTCCAGAGCCGTATACCGTTAAAAATACACTGCCTGGCCAAAAAAAAAAGTCTCTGACTGGATTTAACTAAGCAAATAGGTACGAGCCTCCTATTGGATAATTACTGCATGGGCAATTATCTTTCAGCTGGCAACAAGTTATTAAACCCCAGCTGATGCAATGAGTAGCTTCTCATTTCTTAAACAACCATGTCAAAAGACACATCCTGTGTTCATGGAAAAGATGTTAGTCTGTTTAAGAAGGGTCAAATCATTGGCATGCATCAAGAAGAGAAAACATCTAAGGAGATTGCAGAAACTACTAAAATTGGATTAAGAACTGTCCTGGGGGAAGGTCATGTGGTCTGAGGTTTACCCTGTTGCAGAGTGATGGGCACATCAGGGTAAGAAGAGAGGTAGGTGAAGTGATACACCCATCATGCCTTGTGCCTACTGTACAAGCCTGTGGGGGCAGTGCTATGATCTGAGGTTGCTGCAGTTGGCCAGGTCTAGGTTCAGCAACATTATGTGCCCAAAGAATGAGGTCAGCTGACTACCTGAATGTACCGAATGACCAGGTTCTTCCATCAATGGGTTTTTTCTTCCCTATTCCAAGATGACAATGCCAGGATTCATCGGGCTCAAATTGTGAAAGAGTGGTTCAGGGAGCATGAGACATTTTCACACATGGATTGGCCACCACAGAGTCCAGACCTTAACCTCATAGAGAATCTTTGGGATGTGCTGGAGAAAGCTTTGCGCAGTGGTCAGACTCTCCCATCATTAATACAAGCTCTTGATGAAAAAATAAATGCAACACTAGATGGAAATAAATCTTGTGACATTGCAGAAGCTTACTGAAACAATGCCACAACGAATGCGTGCTGTAATCAAAGCCAAAGTTGGTCCAACAAAATATTAGAGTGTGTGACCTTTTGTTTGTGGTGGCGACTTTTTTTTTTTGCCAGGCAGTGTATATGGTGACAACGAAGAGCCTTGACTGTTGAGCAGCTGAAGTCATTCATCAAGAAAGAATTGGAAATAATTCCACCCACAAGCAACATAATTGATTCCCTCAGTTCCCAAATGCTTACTGAATGTTTTTAAAGGAAAGGTGATGTAATATAGGGGTAAACATGTGCCTGTCCTAGCTTTTTGGAACATGTTTCAGGCGAACAACAAAGTTTATCAGTTTGAACATTAAATATCTTGTCTTTGTAGTGTTTTCAGTTGAATGTAGATTGAACAGAAAATCACTGTATACTGTTTTAATTCACTTATTACACAACATCACATCGTCATTGAAACTGGGTTTTGTAGTATGTGGTTTTGGTCCCAGCTGTTGTCATTTTACTTACACTTATGTGAATCTCCAGGGCCTTTATTGATAGCTTTAAAGAACAACAAGTTGTGTCCACACTTTCAAAGAAGACAAATGAAGTATAAAGCAGTCAGAGACGCCACCTTTGTACAAGAGAGCTGCACTTTATTGGACACACAATCACAGCAAATTATGTACAAAAGAAGGCAGGGTCAACCGCCGACTGTCTTCACACAGGAAAAACACACACATTTCTCACAGAATATCATGGCATCCACACTGATAAATTAGTATCTCCAGTATCAGTAGGCTTTTAAATTTTTATATATCATTATATTATAGATCTATTTTCTGTATTATTTTGTTCTTATATCACACTACTCTACAAGTGGGAGAATCACTCAGTGGATAGGGTTCACCAACACTGGCGACTTCTCTGGTTGTTGGGGTGCATTCAAGCCTTTGAAATCTCTCTTGACATTCACCATTCTCAGCCACGATCATCATCTTCAAGGTCACATAACATCACAGTAAGACTGAACATGCCTGTGTCACAGATAACAAAAAATCTCATTCTTTCATGTGTGGAAACCATTTTTCTCTTTCTTCATCTTTCTCATTTTCTTCAGAAAAACATGTAGATTACATTTTTTTCAACTGCACCGTGCGATTGCTTGAGACTATTCATGCATTGTTTTGTATATACCTTTGTACCCATCGCCATAGTTTATTATCATTATCAATAAAACATCTTCTTTTGGACATAACAATTTGTAGAACTTGCTAGGAATGACTCGGCCTATTTACATGTCAATTTCATTTTTCTACTTTGATGCCAAGAATTTGGAACATCCACACATTCATGTAAAAACCTCATATACATACTATAGAATGTAGATCATTATATATAAAAAATGAAAAATGGCAAACTTTTTGACATAATTCCCCTTCTGGTCCATCTTGGTAGTTTGAACATCCTCTGTGGTTAGCTTAAAATGCTACTTAGAGCCCCTCAGTGCAACAAGTGGAGCTGAATAAGCAACAAAATCCACCTCCACCTGTAGTGAAGTTCAAGAGCTTGTTGTTTGAATGTGTCCACATTCACATTGCTACTTCTCAGGTCCACACAGAGAGAATTAAAGCCATATCCTTACCTCCGTCTCAGCAGCAAGGCTCTGAGTAAAGTCTTCGATTCATAAACTGACCTTTCACAGTAGTACCCACGATATATATTTCTGTTTTTTGACCATGCCCTGTTCTCTTACACCAGCCGAAGCACAAAACAGGATGGAGTGCGACCAAAAAAATAAGCAGAGAAAACAACCTTTAAATTAATAAAAATAAAAACATAGTAGCAAAAAAAGCCCCTAAGCACAGGCACTAGTCCAGCTTCTTACACCAACAGTAGTGATCCTTCACATAAGGAGGCAATGGTGCAAATGAGCTGGACAAGCATTTTCAGGGGCGAGCTTTTCATAAATTAAAATTAAATCAGTTTCATAAAGAAAATCCTAGACTTAAAAAAGGAACTTCAGTGTATTTTACAGAGAGTAACTCTTATCTATACAGATATTTTTAAACAAATATAAAAATGTTCTGTGTATGAATAAATAATCTCAGTGTGAAATGTAATATCTCTGTTAATGACTTACAAAAGAAAATTCTGTACAAAATGGTCACTAAGATATAAAACTGAAGAGATGATGACATATTACAGTATATAATTTAATCTATGCCTATATATATCGCACTTTTCTTCACAATTATAATATCATACACAAACATCTCACTTAGATATATTTATATATGTATATTTCTTTTCTTTTTCAAGTTTGCATGAGTTTTTCTGATTGCCAGGGGCACCCGCTGTGAGCGTGTTCAACATGCCCTCCAAAGCCTGCAGCCATGTTAAAATCACAGCCCACTAACGCTTGTCTTGAGAACATTATTCCAGCGAGCGCGGTCACGCTTCTTCTCTGAGGTTTCATCTCAGACTTAACTCGGGTAAAGCAGCCGAGCGTGAATGCTTCCTCGCGATTGCAGCAAATTTGACTGCGAGAGTTTTATGGATTGAGTGTGGAACAGCATGAGTAAGTGAATTCCTTTCATTTGACTTCACTTCAATATGAAACCCAGGGCTTGAACCTGCCCCAGCAGAGCTACAGAGCGCCCGCGGTGAGGCTTAAAATCGCGCCGCTGAGAGCTTGCAGTTTTTGCACATTGTTACAGCTTAGAGGAGTGTTTTAGTCAAATGCCGCCTCTGCAACCTGACACACTCTACATCTGAAGTGTGCTTTTCTTCTTCTGCGAAAGATGGGAGGAAGCCCATTCCAGCAGACTCTTCTTTGACTGTAGCAGCAGACTGTAACACTACATTAACTGGAGGACATTGGCTGTGTCTGGAATCACATCCTACTCACTGAACAGTGAATTTGACTGTATAGTTGTCCTATTGTGGTGCTGTGTGAATATGAAATGTTTTTTTTTTAAATAATCTTTGGACTTTTTCATTCATCTGTTAGATACAGAGGAGAGAGGACAGGGATGAAAATTAGAGACAGAAAGCGTGGAATGACATGCAGGAAAGTGGCCACAGGCTGTTTAAACCACCAGGCCATTGGCCATAGGGTAGCTAAACCCTATTAGAGTGCACTCATTGTTTCCTAGGATGCATCTCCAGAATCTAAGCAGTCTCTTTGATTTTTTTTAGTGAGCAGAACGTTGCTAGCAGCATATCAGTCCTCTGGACGTGTCAGCTAGTGCTTGCAAGAATAAAGTCACATTATTTTTGACCAATGCAGAAGATAACAACGTTCTCTCTACACATTAGGCCAACACTCCAGTACTAAAAATGCTGCTAAAAGCAGTTCACACTGACAAGCAGACTGACTAAATTGTATCTTTGAGCCAGTGTCCAGTTGTTCAGTTTGATAGATGCAGTGTAGTGAGATGCATGGGGTCAAATTAGCCACGTGCTAAGAGGACAGCAGCACTACCTAGCAGCTTTTCTCATTCATTGCCAAAAAACACCACTTGTTTACACTTTTGTTTGCTGCTATTGTGGATGCTTTTAACATATTCAGACACAATAAATATACCTTTTACTGATTGTAGGTCTATAATGCAGCACAGAGGATAAAATAATTGCTTGCTACATGGATACAAGGGTATGCAAATAGACAGAAGACACTGGACTTTACTACTCTACTCACTGACAAGCGTGCATTATGAGGACAGCACGTTAGTGATCACAATTGTAAAATTAACTGGCCTTTGACATAAAGTGTATCTAGATCTGTGTCTTATTACTGGTCTGAATAAACAAATAAAAAAATGAGAATTGGAATGAAAAACATATCAGTTTTTTTGTTTAAGATTAAGTAATATATTTTAATTTTATTCTATTCTATATGTGAGATTTTACTATAATTTATTACCAATGAGTGGACTTTTTAAGTGGCAGGTAATAACTGTGTCATGTGATGACATCATTGCAGGTCGCTGGAGTAAACTGTTTTTATTGTGCCAATTAGTGCGCCATATAGTCCACTACGATATGAGGGACAAGGAGTAAGGATTGAGTGTATGATTTCAGACACAACCAAAGTCTCATAGGCACTGGAAAACCATGCTTTCAGGTCCTTGTTGACGAACAGGTCTTTCTTGAAGGCAAAGAGCACTGCCGTGGTTAAGTTAGTGAGAGCTAATTACATATTGCACACAGTTACTGTTTATGAATTTAGGACCATTTAAGTTTAGCCACTTTAACCGAGACATTTTCATTCACAGAGAAAAGATAACGCAAAGTGAAAGGAGACAGGAAGGATCAGCTCCTTATTGGCTCACAGACTGCCACCCTCTTATCTCTGTGGGTCTTTTATATCACAAGCACCCTCGATGGAGAGGAAAGCAAGTCAAAGGCAGTCCTATTAAAGTAGCCTTCAAACACATGTCCCCAAACTAATCCCCTCTCCTCAAGCTGCCGGCTCTTTGACACAAGCTCCTCTGCACGTTTTAATCTCAATGCCACAAAGAATTGATTTCACGCAGCTATTCTAGAGAAAGTCTGAAAGAAATATCACTGTTTTTGTCTGTCTGTCTGTTCAACCTCATCACCTCCCAGTGGGCAGCTTTGAGGGGACCATGCAGGAAGGGGAGCTTCAAAAAGTTTTTTTGTGCCGAGTTTCCACTAAGGGAGTCATCTGCGGCTCTTTGATGTGCTTCGATCACTTTGACTGCTGTTGATACGGCCAACCACAGGCTTAATATTAAAAAATGTTTTCATGTTTCAACGGGAAGTTAAAAAAACAATTAAAAAATCTATCATTATCAAATATTCAGGGATGTACTTTACTTTCATTGAGGATGCTTTCACACTTACAGGTTGTTTGCCTAGTCCCAATTTGAATGAGGAAATGAAACATCATTGAAGTTTTCCTTTGGTTTGATTTGTGTTCAATCTGCAAGATTGTGGAAAAGGCCAATGCACACGCCAACAAAGCGACATCCTTGAATCACTGCATTTCGTCCTGCTCTGGGCAGCTCACAGTCATTGTAGATTGGAGCTTGGCAAGATGGTTCTGCCTGATTATAGACATTAAATCAGGTAGATCCATCTGCACTGCAAGGTTATGCTTTCCCAACTTAGACATACATGTCAGCTACTCACACTTTGTATTTTGGGATGTAAGTTAGCAAGTTAACTTACCAAAAGAATGGGCGGTGTTATAACTTAGAACAGCAATCCAGCTCAAATGCCTAATCGACATCTTAATGGATTGTGTGTCAAATATTTTTACCCATTCATGATATAAAAGTTAACAAACAAACATTAGAGGCTTTTAACACTATGCTGGTGTAAACTATCAGTTGTAGTCAAGTTGCTCCTAAGCTGTAATACAGCTACTAAAGCTGTTAATAGCTTTCTACAAGAGTGTAATGTTATCTTCTTTTTCGCCATCTTGGCTTACCATTTACTTCAGAATCAGTCTGATAGTTGTGTTTACAGATTTCTAAACAAACCATGCCAAACGGGGAACTTGCTTTGGAGTGTCTTTAACCCATCCAGGTGTGAAAGCACACTTTTAAAACATTTGGAACTTTGTGCTTCTCAAATATAGCCAATTCAAGAGGTTAGAATTGAAGTAACAATTTGTCTGTTTCAGAGGAAACTGTGCTTTTTTTTAAAAATTCATTTATACCATACAATGGTAATGTTGTGTCTGGTATCCCTAATATGTGCTAGTTATCATTCTTAATGTTCCAGTGTGATAATTTCTCAGCCATGGAATCTGTATTTTTGCTCCATCAAAGAAATAACGGTGCTTTGAGATGAGACACGCAAATTGTGAAGAACTTTGGAAGCTGCATCCTGGCAGAGAAACCTTAGAAGTTCAAAAGAAACCAACGTCCTGAAAGAAACTACTTGATCTGTCACTCTATAAGTCGAATACCTTAAAAGGTGAAATCATGTCCTGGTTGATGTGACAAATTTCACCAGAGTGCGCGTTATCGACTGAGCCACGGCTGTGGCTTTAAAAATAATCATTACACGACATTTGTAGAAACAAAAATGTTTTGCGTCTGTGCTCCTGCAAACAGTTTTTAGAGTTCATGTGTGATAAAAACTGTGGATCACACTGTGTGTGCTTTCGTCTTTGGGAGGGGGTTGTGATCTCAGGTGTCATAGCAACCTGTAAGAAACATCCTGATTGTCATAATAAATTAGCATTGATCAATACACATATACATTGGTTCAACAATGGGGTACAATGTTCAATTTTCTATCTGATAATTACCTTTAAAGGTCTTTGCACAGAGTCCATTTTTTGATTTTGAAACTGAAAAAAAGTTTCCCACAAAAACCTTGCACACTGAATCCATTGAATTTTTTCTTTTAAATGAAAAATGAAGGAGCAGTTAGTCAGAAAAGGCCCCATCTAGCCAGATTCTCCTGTGGTATGAGGTGTTTTAAGAATGATTTATGTTCCCAAATCAGCTTTGAAGAGGACAGGGGTCACCCAGATCTGAAATAGAAAATATTAAACATGTTCAGTTCTTATTACTAGAAATCCCTATGTGGAGAGAACGCTGAGGACAGCCAAACATGCCCTCAGTGTTTTGTTACACAGAAACATTCAATTGCACAACAAACAGCCATGTCGATGACAGCTGACACTTTGGAAATGGAGGACTAACTTTTGGATTTGTAACAGTCACATGAGTGTTTATACCACATGTGCTGTAAACCATCGACAATTTTTTTGTTTGTTTAGTTGTATGTTTTTTAATCTTTTAGCAATACCTGGGTGACCTGAATGATGCCCGTTTGCCTTAAAACTTATGGCCCTTTCCACCAGCCCGCCTTGGCCCTACTCTACTCTACTCCACTCGGCTCTACCCAGTTTGCGTTGCGTTTCCACCAGCACAGGACCTCCTAAAACAAACCAGTTTTAGTACCTACTCTGCTCTAGTTCTAAGCGAGCTGAGTCGACACTAAAAGGTGACGTCGACCGACTACCAGCTACTGATTGGTCAGAGAATGTCGTCACCGACGGGTCTTGAGCGCGATGCCCAAAACAGGACTGCAGTACATACACTTTGTTACTTTATGGCAATCACTTGCTGCCATCACAATGTTAAACACAGGACTTTGTCATTACGAGCTAGCTAACAAGCTAGCGGTAGCTTCCATTAGCTTACCCTCATACGTCTTTTCTTTGCAGCCCGATTGCTCTTGTCCTCGGCTTCAAACTGCTGTATAGCTTCCAAAACTCTCCTGTACTTCTCAAGGGTATTTCTTCTCGCCGCCTGCAGCCTTCTTCTGCTTTCCTCTTTGTAACAAAAAGCCACAGACCGAGCAGCAAGTATACTATTGCCTCCAAGTCCTCCATTGTTTTGGTTGTTGTGTCGCGCTCAAAATGACATGAATGCAGTGTCGCCCAGCTGTTTCACAGCGACCCCGCCCGCTGGGTAGGGGACCGGGCTGGTGGAAAAGTAGACCAAAGTGAGTAGAGTAGAGCCGGGTAGAGTCGGGGAAAGCCGAGCCGAGTAGAGTAGGGCTAATGGAAAAGGGCCATTAGAATTTTCCTAACTTTCAACCCCTAATGGCACTCCTGGATGCCGCACACTGTAAGAACAGAGCTATTTAGCTTTTCATAATTCAGCATAATGTGTGAGGGGTTTTACAGCTTAGCACTGTACCATGTGCTAAAATAGTGTGCTGGAGAGATAGAGGGCATCTTTTCAGTTAAGTTTATGCATTACATAGTTGTGAGTACACATGTTGGCCTTATCTTTTATAGTTTATGGTTGAATCCATCAAATGGAGCAACTCTGAATAACAAAAAAAAATGTCAAAAATCACAGAAACCTATTTCAAAAAGGGACAAACTCTTCAAAGTCAGAGTGAAAACATAGTTAACTGAACATAGGACCAAAGATCATTTGTAATTGAGACTCAATTTTGGACAAAAGAAAATGGACCCTGTGTGCAAAGGCCTTAACTACTGTTAAAATATGGCTCCCTTCAATGTGCTTTTGTCAAATTAAAAACAATACAGTAGAAATCCTAAATAACAATAATCATCTTAAATTTTGAGGCCAGGATCTCCTTTGTAATGAGGACTATGAATATCAAAACAGTTTCACACTAAATCAGAGCAGGCTCTCAGACAGTGCACTTCCAACAGAGCTCAGATTTCTGGGAGTAGGACCATCATGTAAACTCTTTACACAGTGTGTACAAACAGAGGGAAAATTATAGCACCAGTTAAGACTTTTAAACACAGGTGACACAGGAAATAAAATACCCTTTCAACAATTAATACCCTTGAAACCACAACCACATTTTTTGTGCACATTCTTTCTGACAATGCAGGTAAGTGAGAGCAATATTATCCTGAACACAAACAACTACAGGACTCACTTGGTGATTATTGCAGCTCCTTCATTATGATAAAAGTCAACAGTCTGGAAATGATTTCTACTCCACTAACATCACATGAAGCAAGGGTACAGTGTACACGTGACTGATTCTGTCAGTGCACCCATCAGAACCATCTCAGCTAAGAGCGGGCAGCTGATCGGTCAGGAGGCCTGTTGTGTGCTCTTGATTTTGCAAACTGGCAGTATGACTTTGTGGGAAAACTGCAGAGGAGATATGGAGTCGAATTGGAGCAGGAAATGTGTCCAAAAAGAAGGATGTAGCTTCATTTACAGCCCAGGAGTTTGTTAGATAAAAGTATGAATACTGCAACATGAGCTCAGGATGAAGGTAGAGAGAAGAAAATCAAAATACTCCTGAAGCAGACTTCATCAAAAAGGTGGGGTTTTCTATAATGTAGCTATGTTCTCTCATGGTCATGGTCATGGTGTGATGGTGCTTAAGTTCTCATATATCCTTATCCTCCTCGTCATGGGGAGTTTCCAGGGATGAGATCCTTCTTCACAGGCCGGCTGCTGCCTTCCTTGCAGCCATTGTGGCTAGAACTGCTGCGCTTTAGAGTCCCAGTAGGAAGGCTGAGGGGACTCAAAGGGGTAGGAGAGGAAGGAGAAAGGGATGGTGTCGGAGTGGTAGGAGAAGAGGAAGATGGGGAGGGAGAAGCCGGGGGTGTTGGGGAGGAGGACTGGCTGCGATGCAAGGGCAAAGAGGAGGCCCGCTGCTCTCGTAGAAGGCGGTGATGACGTATCGCTGAGGAGAGGAGCAGGGCTTCAGTGCTCAGGCCGGCAGCTGACAGGCTCGCCAGCAGGGCCTTGGCTTGGCTGGGGGAGGCTGTCAGGGAGGGAAATGACCCATCCTGGGGGTATTTCCTCAGGCCAGAAGATGGCACTCGGCCTGAGAGAATGCCCGCTTTGATACCAGAGAGGTATGGCTCCATACTGCCGCTGGTGCTGTTGGTCCCCAAGGCCTTCAGGGAGAGCAGGGCCACAGGAGACAGGAGAGGGGGAGGAGGAAGTTTTTAAGGGATCAAAGTGGAAATTATGAGAGTTAAAGTCTGAAAATTGACTGGGCACTGTCCCCTGCAGCATCTTCCCTTCCCATTACAGTCAAACATGCCCGTGCATGCATGCTTGCACACACACTCACACAAGTCACACTCTTCCACTAATGCACACAGACTGGGGAGCAGTGTGGGTTTTGGAGGAGCAAACTAAAAGGGGCACATGGATGTGTGAAGCTCTTCATTTGGGTTAACGGGAGAAGGAGGAGGAAGTCGAAGAGGCTGGACACGCACAGTTCGCTCACTGCTGCAGGGTCACACGAACAGAAGGTGGGGTGAAGTTGGCCGCAGGCACAGGTGTCAGAAGAAACATGTAGTGGAGGGGGAGGGGGGGTGAGTGGGAGAACAGAACAAGAGACAAACACAGGAGATCGTTAATCAGGTTGATATCAGCATGTGTGATGTAAGCCATGGGACAGGTTGACATCTACACATGATGACCAAACCTATGAGAGACACAGTTTTTGTCACAGGGTGCAACATTAACAAACATACAGTGGTGGACAGTGAAAAAGTACAGTTACTTAAGGACTAAACTGATAATTTGAGTGACAAAATCAAAGTTTAACTCCACTACTTTCTTACTAATGTTGTCTTTAAAGCAGATTATGAATTTCCTCTACTTCTTTGACATCTGATCCAAAAGACAGTTGGAAATGCTCTAATGATCTAAGAGACCGAGGCATTTCTGACATTCTTAGCTGAGTTATTATCAAAATGTGGCAAACTGCCTTATTCCATGACTTCTCTTTTGTGCCATGATCAACATTCCCTGAAAGTATTTTCAAATCCTGTCAAACCTATTTCGTTATTGGGGGAAATTTAGAGATCTCAAATGTTAACAAAGCTTTTGAAAAATTCCTGGATCCAGATTCAGATCACCGCCAAAATCTAATCACTTCCTCCTTGCACCATTACCAACATTCCCCAAAATGTTATCCAAATTGAGGACTTTTTGAGTTATCATGTTCACAGATGGAAGGACAGACAGATAAAAGCTGACAAAAACATAGACACTTTGACATAGGTAATAAACTGCTTTGGTTTGTCTATGCAGTGCTGCTGTAACAGCACTATGTCACAATGGGCAATATGGACAAAAAAAAATCTATATTTTTTGGCTGAATGGTTATTTTAGAAATATATCTCAATTGTATTTCCAGTTTCATACTTTAAAAAAGCAATAATAAAGATAAAAACAAGGATTGTTTCAGTGATGCTGCAAAGGCTTGAGGTTTTGGGCTGTGGCTTACCCTTTTACATAGTCATTGTTTTGAACATTATGTTGCTGATGTAAGATGTGGAAAGATTTGCATGCTCACACTTTTTGTCACCTGATTTGGCATTCTCAGCTTAAAACATCATTCTGCTGTTCACCTGAGATCTTGAACACAAGGAGCACTACATATCACATTTTTTCCATCCATTTATAGTCAATTAATCAATTTTTATTTGTATAGCACCAATTCATAACAAGTGTTATCTCAAGACACTTTACAATAGCGCACAAAGCTCTTTATATTATGGATACACATATATGCATAGATACATATATACATATATAAAGTACACATAAACATATATATACAAATATATACATCCAACACTCAACATGAATCCATAAAGCCAATCATAAATCCCTCCATCATAGCGGCAAGAAAAAGCCCTCTGTTAAGCAGCAGGAAATCTTGAATGTGGATCCCAGTCTCATGATGAACAGCAAATCCACACGATGCTGTGTTGGGTGTGTGGGTGAAGGAAGGGAGGTAAGACAAGTGGACTAAAGTAAGAACTAAAGCTAGTGACAGATCCAAGGACCAATCATAGACCTGTCTTTGTCAAATTTGTTTCTGCTGAAAACAAATTTATTAGAGGTTAGCCTCTTGAGATGCAACATCTCGTTTTCAGGAGGGTCCTCATGTCTGTTTGATTATAGCACAACTATATCGTTATAAACAACACTGTCTCCAAGGCCTAGTCACATGTAGAAGATAAGTTGTACACACAACTCACTTCAGTCTCTTCAATCACTTCAGTTTCAGCGGTAATGATGGAAACAGCAGAAAAGATGATTCTCCTCCAAAACATTCATGGCCATATCCTAAGCTCAATTTTTTTTTTAATGAAAAAATGATTTATGTCATTTCTAATGTTTGCTCTGTCTTCTGCACACGGACTTCAACATAAGCCACATTAAATAAATGGTATCAGCCAGTCTCATTCAAAGCAGATCAGTACTGTTTTGACTGAAAAAATGTGACTTAAGCACCATAAATGACTTCATACACTAGGTCATCATATAGTTTACAGATAACCTTGTAGAGCAGCTTGATACACCTGATCTGTAATCAGGTAGACCTATCTTGAAAAACTTCAAGCTGAAACAACTGGCCTTGTTCTTAGAGGCACTCACCAATCGTTGTCCTTGCCCTTAGCTAACTGTAAGGAGGTTAGCATCGTTGCTGTCTGCGGTAGTGTTGGTGTTGTCAGAACTTTACAACATTTCATTTTTAGAAGAAGACCAAAGAACAATATTGTAAACGTCTCTTGATGTAAAATACCTGTATATTTCAGTGCCTCTCCTGACAGATTTTTGCAAGAGTTTGATTAAAAACTGGCTCGCATGAGATTTACTTCCCGGTTGCTGCCTACTACACCAACCACAATGTGAATGAAGGATGATTACCCAATCAACTTCCTAATATGTTATTGAAAGGCTCTAACCTGTCTTTGCTCAGATGAACAGGTAAAAATAGGTCCTGCAGATATATGGAACTGTCGATCTAGCTTGTTAAGATAGTTTACAGCATCAGTTTAAAAGTTTGTGTGATAGAGCAGCTGTGACAGAGGTCCTTCTCTTCATATGTTTTAGCAGATGTTGAATGCTAACATAGCTGTAGAAAAGTGAAATAAATAAGAGGAAGTAAGGCACCGGGAATACATTTATGCTCCACTTTGCATAGCTTGAAAGGCCCCAGAACCTTCTGAAATGGCCGTTAAAAAAGCTTGGCTGACATTTTTATGGTCATCAGATACTTTTTGTTATTCCTTATATTTCAAGGCTTTAGCCTGTGAGTTTGGAAAAAAATGTAAAAGACAAACAGCAAACTCCAGCGTTCGAACACAAAGCCAATGTGGAAGTGCCAAAAATGCAGTTCCTTGTGTGTCCGATTGAGGCTGGTTACAGAAAGAACAGAGGTTAAATGACCGTGTGTGTGAAGCGGTTGCTTTTTACCACTAAAATGAACATGCTAACAGCCTGGTTCAAATGGCTTTGTCTTAATATTAAATTTATCTATTACCTTGCTCTGTATGGGGTTGAGTTTTTTTACATCACAACTTGTTATGATTTTTTAATGATTTCTGGTTTTGGATAGATAGGGACATGACTATAAACATGTGCGGTATTGCTATTGGTAAGACAGCCTTAAGTCCCACCTCAGCTCAGTCTCTGTCCGTTAATTGTTTAAGAGGTGTAGAAGTGTTATGATTGTTGTTTGTTATGGACATTTTTTATGGTCTAAATAAACTTATTTGCAGCCTGGTTAAAAAATATATGCAGTCTAAGTAAGTAATACATATGGCGCCCTCACTGTAAAAGGGGAACATTTTTTATACATTTTGGCCATTTTTATCCTATTGGCTATTGGTCATACAGCCTTAAATCCTACCTCAACTCTGACTCTTCCTGTGTGAGTAGTCTGAGCTAAGGTTTGGTTGAGATCACACTGACAGTATGGCAGCATCCATTACAATGCATCAAAATTTCAACAACTCCATTGATAATCAAATGGCTGACATCACATGGCTTGATTCAATTCTTTTTGTTCTTGATTCAAAGTTGGGTTTAAAAGGTTTTTTACAGGATGGATGCATCCATGGGTTGGCCTCAAAAGCATCCCATGGCCCCCTTTGATAATCAAATGGCTTACGTCACATGGCTTTGTCAAGTTCTTTCTACAGGCAGCGGTTCTTGTCTGCACTCTTGCACAATAAATTTATAATGTATAGATTTTTTTAAGAAGTACTTACAGTGATCAGGGAGACATGTAATTTTACTCAAGTACTGTACTTTTGTACTTTGTCCACCACTGCATACGTACATATAAATACAAATAAAGACGTTACACTGTTGTTGCCCATCTTTATCTTGATTCTTGTTTTAATGACGTTCACTCATTAAAAAGACAAAATATTTTTACAGACACAGCATCACACTTTCAGTCTTTTCATGTAATGCTGGAAATAGTCAGTAGATGGCACTGTTTCAACAGTATAAAGCTTCCCACACTCACGACACTCTCGTTGGAAGTTGTGTTGAAGTTGAATGCATCTGTTGGAAACTATTTGATGCACATTAGAAAAACTTGGTTTTTGATCGGTCTGTCCCTTGAGCCTTAAACCTCACCTTTACCATTCATTATTTTGTATAAAAGTGAAGCTTAATTTACATCCCAAGAAGCAGTATCAGTAAAGTTTTTGCAGTGACTAAAAAGTTTTTAAATGTGTTTGTTTAGGGATTATGGGGATTAGTTTGGAATAAAGGAGAGCAGGTGTGCTGGTCTGAACTACTCTGCTGGGAGGCTTTCACCTGCTCTGTAGAAGCTCCAGCCTGTGCTGCCAACCATCCCTGGAGAGCGCGGCTGTTCCTTCTGCTCGAGGAACTCCTCTCAAGCCTGGCCGACACATTTATTCTGCTCCACGAGTGCTGCAGAAAAGTAGCCCTTCATCTCTTGAACTGAGAGCTGCCTGCCAAAAGACAGCCCCACCCCACCAAGAGAAGGCCTCCACAACCTCCACATCATGACCGCTACTTTTAACCAGCCTGTATTACTGCCACAAGTAATAAGAGGCCAAGTGGGAAATGGAAATAGGGTTTTGCAGCGTGAAAGTGATTCACATTGTCATGCTCTTCTTGATCTGTGCCAAAGCAAACTGACAGAAATTGTGGCTTTGAACTGTCTGTTTTCATACTGCACATTGATGTGAAGGATTCGCATGCCTGGAATGCGTTAACATCTCTGTGTTAGGTTTTAGTGAGCCGACAGTTAGAGCGCAGCGGCAGACATCAGGGAGGCTCCGTTCTTTTTATCATCCATGATTAACAAAAACAGATTACATCAGACACAGGACTCACAAAGGAACCTTTGCAAAAAAAAAAGGCGGGGGGGGGGGGGGGGGGGGGGGGATAAATACTAATTTTTACTCCAAGGATCAGGCTTAGCTGCACTACGTTTCTCGCAGGGGCAAAACCAAGAGTGCGGCCAAGGGTAGCAAGAGATAACACCTGAAATCTGCCACCCAAGGCACTGCAGCAAAATCCCCAAACTGTGATTAGTTGAACAGAGCTTGTTCACCCAGCCAGCATCTTTTTCCTGATGGAAAACTAAATGAGTAATGAAATTGGCAAAGCTAAGCACAGGGCCAACGTGAAAGCAAAAAGAAAAAGGCAATGTCTTTAAAATGTTTAACTGTCTCTCCAGCTGGTGTTCATGAATTGTTAATGCGCACCAGCTGCCTTTAATGTGAACTGTGGGGGACATTTTATTATCGTCATATGGATATTGCTAGTTGTGCTGGAGGTAATTATATATTCAGATCTACAGCTGAATTAAGCAGAGGTTTAGGCATTGACCACAAATTGGCAGGTATTTTTAAAGACCTAGTATTTATGTATTTTGGCTTTTTGTACACAATGTACTGGGTCACCGGTCTCTAACCAAATGGTCAGGGATAAATATCAGGCACTTGATCATTTGGTACAAAGCCATACAGAAATAAATAATACATGTAATTTCCCTATCTGGACTAATATTGCCTGCAGGTGTTTTATATATATCTATATACATATTTCTGCCCGCCTCGGTTTGAGTCCAGCCTATGGCCAGTTTGCAGAGTGTCCTCCTCTACTCTCTTTTCCTATCAAAAAAGGCGTAAAAAATGCCCAATAATAATCTTTAAAAAAATCTTTGCTGATCTGCCTGCATAGCTTAACTTTGCAGACTTAAAACACACATTATCACTTGTATCCACTTTAAGGAGACAATGCTCATAAATTGCTGCAATTCAGAAGACACTGGTCTAGATAAGGAAGTATCAATTGTCCATCAAGAACTCACCATATATAGGCAATCGTATTCAAGTATAAAAGCAGAAATATAAAGACTTTAAACTTGAAAAACTATTTGAAGTGAGGTTGCTAGAGGCCCATGGCACTAGTAAATATGATTGCCACTATAGAAACATATATTGACTAGCATCTGCCCCTGAATATCTGGCAATCATGTTCACTGGTGCCTTGGGCCTTGAGCAACCTCACTTCAAAAACCTGGACCAATCCCTTAAGTAAAGCACTGGTCAGATTTCAGGTTGCTGGAATTAATTTGAGAATAAAACAGTGACTGCAGAAGATAGCAAGAAAATTATCACACGCCAAGGACACTGTTTAACAGTGTATTTCTACATTAATCTTTTTCATGTTCAAAACAGTTCACCTGAAAATTTTTCACTTCAGTGAAATTGAGTCACACTTTTCATTTCATGTCCAGACTGTTTCTCCATCCACACAAGCAATTGAGACATAGTTGTTGTGCATGAAGTACAAGACTTGAAATATTTGAATAAAGTGGGTCATTTTTGTTTGTCTTCCAAGTAAGGATAATTTTGTGACAAATTGGAGAGAGACCTCTAGAGGCTGAAAATTTCCCGTAGGTAGACCCTTAAATTACCCTACACACGGACACACATACAAACCCAGTATCTGCCCTTAGTACTGAGGAGAATTGTACATCCTTACCTTAAACCAACACCACATCCCCTCTTTACCTCAAATCCAATATTTAGTTTTATCTTGTTGCCCATCCTAAGACCTCTACAGGCCTACCCTGAAAAGGCAAGCCCAGACTGACCTTCAAATTATGAACATGTTGGTGATAGGTTAAAAACATCATAATGTGCTAAAAGAATTAGCAAAGAGCTTCTAACAGCTGTTTGCAAGTGAGCAAGCCGCCTCCATAATTTCAGCAGATGAGCTTTAGATAATCAGTGTGTTTTCAAGCCTGCTTCACACTCAGCTGCTTCATTACACTGAATTTAAAACTATTTTGTATTCTGATTTCTTTGCAGCCAATCTGCATGCTTAATTTTAAGGCAGTTTTTTTTTTTGCACTGACATCAAAGACATCAGGACTCTGACCAAATATGAGCAAATTTCAGGAGTAACAGCCTGCGGAAACCAAATAAAAGCTCAGAATAAGTGGAATCGTGCCTTATTGGGGTCTGAATAAAAAGTTGTTTTTTTCTAACAAGCTCATGCTACAATAGACTTGCACTTAGAGGTACAAAAGTATGCAATTTTAGTGAAATGTATGAATTTAAATGAAAAATCTATGTTTTTATGTGTGATATTTACAGGTTAAAAGGTTGCAAGACAATTGTCAATGAAACACCAAAAGTGAACAGGTGGGTAAAACTTCAAGCAACACTTAATCCTGATGTTTTAAGTACAAATACATCATCAAGTTTTGATGGCTGAAAATCTCTTTTCATCTCTCTTTGTTTCACTCTCAATGCCCCACTATCAGTACAGAACACTGCTGCTAGAGTATAAGCCTGATCAAATCCCTGCACTGGCCCGCTGCTCCATTTAAAGTCTAATTTAAAATTCTTACACTAATATGCAGATCGATGATATACTCTATACAGACAGGCATCAGAATATTTGGCTAAAATCATGCATCCTCAGCAGACAACTTTTCTCCTCAAGTCTAACACTCTTGTTTACTGTTCCTCGAAAATACTTTCAGACACATGGTGACAGAGCCTACCGGTGTGTAGCCTCCAAACTACAGAGTGTCCTACATTTCTGCTTATGCAACGCAGAATCTGTAGAGGCTTTCAAAAAACAGCTACATCTTTAGACATACATTTGGGTAAATGTTTTCATTTTTATTGCATCCTTATTTAGTTTATTTGGGAGCTGAGTTTTGAAATTCTACATGCACCTTTACATGTATATCTGTGTCTATCTATATGTGTGTTTATGTTTACATATATGCACATGTACAGTGGTCAACAAATTTATTAAAGCACCCGTCATAAGAATAGAAAGCATTAAAATTTTACAAATCTTTCAAAAACTTGATTAAAACTGAAAATGTCATAGTTAAAAAAACAAAATTAAGGTTTTGGAGTGGCCGAGTCAAAGTCCGGACTAAAATCCAATTGAGATGCTGTGGTGCGATCTTAAACGGGCAGTTCATGGTCGAAAACTCACGAATGTGGCTGAGTTAAAACAATTCTGCACAGAAGAGTGGGCCAAAATGCCTCCACAGCGATGTGAAAGACTCATCACCAGTTATCGCAAATGCTTGATTTCAGTTAATGCTTCCAAGGGTGGCACAACCAGTTATTAGGTTCAGGGGGGCAATTACTTTTTCACATAGGGTCATGTAGGTTTGGAGAGCATTTTTCCCTTAATGAACGAAATCATCATTTAAAAACTGCATTTTGTATTTACTCAGGTTATCTTTGTCTAATGTTAAAATTTGTGAGATGATCTGAAACATCTAAGTGTGACAAATATGCAAAAAAGTAAGAAATCAGGAAGGGGGCAAATACTTTTTCTTGGCACTGTATGTGTGCAAACTGAGTATATGTGGGTGTACATGCACGTTTTTGTATGAATTGTCAAAACAATGTAATGCACTCTGTGACTTTTGTCTGTGAACATATACATAAGATTTATTTATTTATGACTGATTACTTATGTATGACCATGGACTAAATCCTACACGAGTTTAATTAGAAAATTACATGTAAGAGTCTGGTGCCACAGACTTGTGTCAAACAACTGCCAAACTAAAGTTAAATGTTCCTGTGTGTTGCATAAAAATGATTGTGACCCTGACTGCTCTGCCACTTAAACCTCTTCTGTCTTCATTAAGCAGCCATGGTAAATTGCAATAACTTTTCACTTTAACATTAACGTCTGAGAGCCCACTGTCTCTTCAAAGTTGGTGCTTTCACACTTGTAAGCCCTTGTAACCTTTAGATCTGAACAGTTTTTGGCCAAAGAGCATGGCTCAGAGAGTGTCATACTGATAATGGATGAAAAATGTTGCTTTCATTTGACAAAAACAGATATCAATCTGCTCCCAAATTAAAGGGAGAATAAAAAAGGAGGAGCAGGAATGAATCACAGAGCACAGAAGGAGGAAGAGGGAGAGATACATAAAAAGAGGAGATATGAAAGACTTCATGTTTTGAAAGAGAACTGGCCTCTTCATATTGAATAATCACTGATTGCCAGTGACTTAAGGGAGAGATTATTACGTGGCACTGGAGAGATTACTTCCAATCTCCTCTCGTCTAAGGCGACCCAAGCTTCATTACTTCCCCCATCTCTCCAGTCTCTCCTTCTTTGCCTAAAACATCCTCACTCTGCAATTTTCAGGTCTGAATTGATGACTGAATTCACTGCTATTCTGCGGGGCTTGCAGATTTAGGTCCACCTCACTGCTCCTGTTATTTTATCACTTATATTAAGCCTTTTTTTCTCACTGTGCACTGGCACGGTGCAAAACCATCTCCTGCATTTACTGAACTGTTTCGCTTCAATAGTTCAATTTTCTCTCCTGAAGTGACATCCTTACATCCAGGCTGGTCCTTTATCTAATTTATAATGCAAAAAAATGCTGAAAAATTCAAACCTCTGAAAGGTGTTAAGCAAGCATTCTGTCCAGAAGTAACAAATATTAAGACAGAGGTTTAGCGTGGTGTTTGGAAGTTTTCTGCAGTCAAACCTCAGTTTAAGAAGGTGTCTTCGAGAGGTTAGATAGGGTGTGATGAGATCTTGTGCACTGAAATCTTACATGGGGAAACTGTCTCTTTTAGACACAGCAGCCAACATGGCAGAGTCTGACGCAGAACTTAAAATGACCATAGCAGATTCTTTCACCACTTTAGTTTGTGGCTGCTTGAAGCAGGTAATAGTTGATCTTTGATTTTGATTTGGAGTGCTTAAATACATAATGCTAAGCACAATATGGGCTCCTAAAACAGTGTACTCCACTCACTGTGATGTCAGATTGAGCACAGATAATGAGCACACCCTTTGACTTCATGTTTTCAGACACAAGACTGTTAAATTATATGAAATTTTGTAAGCTGGCAGAAACACTACATACCCAAATATATGTACAAAAATGCAAAAACAGGATTTTCATGACATGTCACTTTAATGCAATAAAACTGAGCTGCCTTGTTCTGCATTTTAGCATTTCCTTAACCATTTATTCATTCACTCAAGACAATCTATTTCTCACCCAAACAATGGCACTAAATATTCATTTTCATGGAAATTATTTAATTTATGTGCACTTGTTTTATTCTAGGAGGACAAGAACATCCTACTTAACAAAAATAAATAAATAAATAAATAAATAAACTGCGAGGGGTATTTTGTGACTTTCAGTTGAATAAAAAACTTTTTTCCAGTCGAATATTTCTCCATCATAGTTTTCAAGAAAACAGTGCTTAAATCTCACCTTGCCTTGTTCTTGTGAATCTAAAATTGTGCACTGACTCATTGTGAGCAGTGTGACTCATCAGATCCCTGCTGGTTAGAACTTGATAAATGGCCCCATAGTAGATTTTACAAGTCAGTGTAACCAGGATCATTTCTTAATCATTTTCAGATTTTACTTTTCAAGATTTAAACAGGCCAGTTACAAATACATTATGTAATGTTAAGTCACCTTTTTTTTCAAACTTAAATAAATAACAATTTAGGCATCATATTTGCATATATACATCGCTGTATGTTTTAGCCTTCACATGTACTTCACTTTAACAAAAAGGTAGTTAAAGCACAACAACAACAACAAAATTAACATGCTCTCCTAAGATAGCTGAATGGGGCAGTATGGTGGGGCATGCAGAGGATCTGTGGAACAAGAAGAGGACTGAGTGGAGGTGGAGAGTAATAATAATGACCACTTCATACTTGATCTTGAGTTTAATATAGGGAGAGTAACTGCACAAAAATTGTTCAGACTAATTATCTTTTTATGTTAGGAACAAAGTCACAAATATCTCTGAATAATGTCAGAGAAAATGCACAGGTCATTACATCTCTACTGCAGATTTACAAGAGAGCACCGTATAAATTATAAATCCTTTTTTATAACCATAATCACTTTTAGTTCGATGATTGCTACACTTATTTCCTTTTTAAAATATTTGTTTGGGCTTTTTGCCTTTTATTGATAGTGAGCAGATAGTAGGCAGAGTAGGAAGTAGGAGCAAGGAAGCAGGGGAGGTCATGCAGGAAACGGGCCTGAGGGCGGTCTAGAACTCATCACATATAGACTTGAACAGACAAAACTTGTTTGGATAATGGCATCCCCTCACACCTTGTTCTTTTTAGGACTTTTAAAATATGGCATAATGACCTCGGTTATTTATCAGAAGGTAGGGCCGTTATCCTTCCAACATTTCAAATGGATATTAATTAAAGTGTTAATCATGTGATAAAATGTTACCATTGAATTACAAAACATTTTTACATCTATATTTGACCGTATGAATCAAATGAATGCACAGAAAAGTACTTAATGATCTTGACTATTAAATTTAGACAGATTTTACACTGTTACATGTTAGTATGTGCATGAGTCACATACAAAATCATTCATTCAATTCCTGTTAGTGATGGGCAATGCCAAACTTTTACAAATCGATACAACAAAGAAACTTTTTGCTGTCATTATTTCAATACTGATACTGATATCAATCATCTCCTAAAATGCATACATACTGTTATGAATTTTTCAAAGACTAAAAGCATATAAAAGAACCACATAGTCTAGGCCAGTGGTTTTCAAACTTTTTTCCTCAAGACACACCTAGGGTCATGGTAATTTCTCTGGGCACTCCATGTTTACATCAATTAGAAAAAGCCTCTTCACAAGTGTGGCTGAACCTTTTTTTAGACAATTTCAATATAGTAATGCCTATTAAAATTTGATTGACAATGGTATTACTCTTGAAATACCTATTTTATGAGCACTTTGGTTAATACTGATACATTTCATTATTTCAGTGACATATTTTAACATAATAGGTCACATATATAAAAGTAGATAAATTTATAAATGTGATAACACAAAAGCAATAATTTCTTGACCTGCTACAGCTCTATGAACTAAAGGACCCCTTCAGTTGGCCCATTTTGAACTAATTTATTATTCTAAAGAACTAGACAAAATCAATTCAAAGCTACATTAAAAGTGGAGAGTAGCAAAGTAGTCTTTACAGAGTTGTTTTGTGTTAGACTATAGGGATGTACTCAATACCAAAAGAATTTTTGTAAAATAATAAGTCCTTCGATGCTGTAGTACTGATACTCCCATTCATTTCTCCACTTATTCTTGGTTGCTGTGATAGCTTTGCATTTTTCAGAAGATTCTGTTTAGCGTCTTTCTCCTTGTAAGTAACCCAATTACAGTTAAACATTGAAGCTGAGGGGTTTTCATGAGACAAATGTTCTTTGTCACACTTTTACTTTGTAATTTTAACTGTTCTACTTTTAGAGTACTTTGCTCCCCTTTTGGAAAATATCTGATTTTTTTCCAAAAGAAAATACATAAACTCTGATAGGTATTGATATTCACTTGTCAGCAAAAACAGGTCTCGCATCAAATCAAAAAATAAATAAGAACAGCTAAAGAGAAAGGTAAAAAGAGAATGTTTAACATGCATAGTGAACATTGGTATCAATACCAAGCCAATTCATACTCACAGTCATAAAACACTGCTAATACTGCACACATTAGCATTTCACAGTATGTAGGCTGGTCAGTATTTGTGCAGGTATAGGCAACATTGGAGCTGAAGTTGGATGATAATGTGGAACACACTGCAAACTCCACACTGATAATCTTCTAAGAGGAGGGATGAGGGGAGGGCACAAGAGCCTTGCGGTTAAGTCTGCATGCCCCATATACAGATAGGTTGATTTCCTCCAACCTGGTTCCTGGTTTTTGTATCCAGCTTGCACCCTTTCTTGCATGTCTTCCCCTATTCTCTTACCTCAGTTTTCAATGCTACCCAGTCTCTCTTTCACTATCAAATAAAGGCATAAAAAGACCCAAAATTAATCTTTAAAAAATATGATGGGTAAGGGGTATTTGATGAAAATTAAGAAAGGAGAAGTGCATGTTTGTACTCTGTAACAGTAAGTATTCAAGTGATTCTTGTACCACCAAAAGTGTTACTAATTCATCGGTAGTGCAGACAACTTTTTAAAGAGAAATGAGACACTCAAAGTTGTATCAGTGCCCTTATGTTGTATCCCTGGGACAGCATGGACACACAAAAGTGTGGCTGCTCTCCTAGCTTAACTACTGTGCACCTAAACATAAAATAACATTTTAGAAAAACATTAAAATGTTAATTTCTGAACTTAATCCAGGATTAATGCATTGATGCTGACAGGCCTACTTCAGAGGTTACTGATTCTGATATAGTCTGAGAAGGTACTCCAAGATCAAGCACGACTGGACCTAGTAGTGCTAGAATATTACCTGTGCCTGGCCTTGGATCTTGACATAGTCATCTCGTTTGCTGCTTTTGGTCTTGTCTGTGCTGTTCTGCTGCAGGTGCTTCAGTTTAGAGGCAGCGGATGAATACTGAACATCCCCGACACCAGCACTGTTCCCTCCCTGAGAAGAGAAGATGAAAAGTAAAGAAAAGAAGTGTGAATCAGACCATGGAGACACAGTACATATTTCTCCTCTACAGTGCCTTTTGTTAACGTCTTAAATGCACATCAAACTACACAGAGTTTGACTCCAGCAAGTGAGTCTGTCTCCTGAGACCAATGAGGATTTTAGGATCAGAGCTTGTCGCTGATAAAACCCAACAATCCACTTCACAGAGTTTTAGCATCCATCAGTGGAAAGTGACAAAGACCAGAATATGGAAACACGGCATCAAAACCAACGTAGCGTAGTCTGATGCATGCAGCAGTGTGCTTAATGATCTCTCCTGCTGAGCTGCTCTGCCTCTAATACGAACAAAAACAAACACGTTTAGTCCTTTTCTCTCTAACTGTGTTTCTTGTGCAAACAGCTATTAGCTGAAGAAACATAAAAGATCAACTCTTGTTGTGTCAAAAAAATGTAACTTCTTTGAAGGCTTTCCTCGTGAGCCTGTTCTTTGAAGTTTATTGTGAAATGCAGACATGATGGACACATACTCATGCTGTCGTGCTAATTAAAACTGAACTGCAGTGGTGCGTGGAAGTAGATCCCCTGTCAGTGAGAATTTAGCACATGGACGAATGAGTGTTAGACAAGAGTAGGTAGAGGGGTCATGTTGAAAAGCTAAATGTGGCTGAAGTTGAGGTGATGAAATAATGTGTGAAGACTCTGTAATCCTCAGTCATGCTTGCAGAAATGTTCCCTGGCTCTACATCAGAGGGCTGAAACTCACCATGACAGTGGGACTATCAAGTATTGCAGCCCTGCCCTGAGTGGGCGGCTACAGTCAGAGTAACAGAGGATACTATAACAGCTGTGAACTCACCTACTGGAGCTGCAGCTGCCCCAGGTACAGCTTTACAGGTACAGGTAAAGCTTCTGAGTCACTCTTAAAGACTGTTAAAAGCTGATTAAAGACAATGTCTGCTTCGAATAGAGTTCTATGTGTAGTCATTAAAAGAATGAGGAATGGTATCTCTTTTGTAATAGCTTCCCCTTTCCTACACAGGGTGGCAAGGAAACTGGAAACACTCAATAAGGTAATTTCAAATATCAGTGACAGTAAGGACCTTATATGAATTCTCAAAAGTATGTTGTTTATGTGTTGACACACAGCAGTTTAGGGCATGTCCACTGATTGCCATAAAGAGGACATGCAAACCCGGAATAAAGCTAAGCACAGAGCAGAGAGGATAAATTATGTGCCTTGATTATGCATTTTGGAGGTAACATGAATTGAAATTAATCAGAAGCTATTATTCCTTTAACATAAGTTGGACCTGCTGGCAGGGGTTTTGTTATCAACATCGAGAATTTCATAGTTTGGTACAACTTGGTTGGATTCCATCTCCTCTCCTTTCATTGTGGCTCGTAACAAACAGAACACATATGGGACATTGTGAGAAATATGAGATGCTTGTATTAAAGCTAAATTATGTAAAAGCATTTACACAACATCAGAAATAAGGATGGGAATTGAAAGGATTTTATTGATACAAATTCCCTTAACGATTCTGCTTATTGAACCAATTCCTTTACGATTCCTTTATTAATTCCTCCTGATTTTCTGTGTTTAAAAAAAGTTGGCCAACAAAGATTTTCAGTGGCAACAATGTCAAACACATGTCACTCCATATATTCAGTGTCATGCTGCATAGATAAATGCTTCTGCAACTTACATGTACTTCTAAAGTAGTGCAGTAAGTGTCTTTTTGTCAAGAGATTAAACCACAATTTTGTCCACTTCTCCTTGTCTGCCATGGTTTTTTACTTCTCGGCTGTCATTTCTGCTGGCTGCCTATTTGCAAAGCAGGCAGAAGGAGGAATGAATTGTTGAAGGAATTACAAAGGGAATTGATAAGCAAAAAGTCTTATGGTAGTGATTCCTTAAGAGAGTTGTTGTCGGTACTCAACTTGAATTGGATTTTGATTCCCATCCCTAATCAGACATAAAGAAGACACGCTGAAAAAAATTCAGCATCATCGGTTATTGAAATCTTCTGAGACAGTAGATGTAGAGAAAAGTCTTTCTTTTTTTTAATTTTGTCCTAAACATGTTTAAATCATATCAAGTATTTCCATTTGATTTTAAAAAGAAATCTTTGAGACAAATTTTGATATGAATTATATATTGTTCCTTAAGAATAAAACTATTGTCTTCTCCTGAGTATCAACAACATTCAATAATTCATCACTTAGTTGTGAGAATAACATTATGCAGTCTTCTCAGTAACCACTGTTACCCATCCCTGTTATCGAGGTTAACAAACCTGCTCACTTTCACACTCTACTTTTCCCTTAATGACATTTCACCTAGAAGTGATGACCCATATAATATTTCTACTTATGTTAAGGAGACACGGAAGACTGATGCTTCAGATTAGCACTAATCTGCTGTTGTGTTGTGGAAATGGAGGTGACTTTAGAACCAGTTGCTCACAATGTTCCAGGTCATATAATTTTACATTTGCTCATTAAAAATTAAGGAACAGAATCTACCTTTGTAATAATAGCTCTCTGTCCTTACAGAGGTTCATGAAGTTTTCAATGGTTTTTTTATTACTCTTCACAGTATATTTTTGTCTTTAAGATATTTCACCTCAGAGAAATGACCCAAATTATATTTTTTAACCATGCTCAGGAAATTCACATCAAATAAAGGGATCTTAGGATGTGAAATTAAAAGGTGACACAGTACATAAAATATACTTTAAAGTGAGTTTAAATGCAGCACAACAGCTGATGTAGCTTGACACATCATAACTTTGATTAGAGGGGATATATCATTTCACTTTTCTGCCTTTTAACACAGTCCTCTGTGGTCTAAATGAAATGTCTGTGACATGTTTGGTCAAAATATTAGTGTCCTTAAACTCTTCATCCATCCTGGTCTGTTCTCTGGGAAAGACTACTGAAAGTGAAATTAGACAGACTCAGGGGAGCAAGACAGTTTTGGTTTCCAGCACACAACACAAAATTGGCAGTGTGACATGCTTTGAGTTAAGTGACTGACATAGCATATCCTGCGCTTTGAGTGCTGACAAGCTCACAATGCAGTTGCAAAGTTAAAACATGTTTAGGTCACAAAATATATCTGCAAAAACACTAACAGGGAGTTTGTCATTACATTTCCTTTAAAAGTAAAGGACAGATAATTGATTTCTACACAGAGCGAAGAGGAAGGACAGACTTATGATGCATTCCATTGACCTCTGAACTCAGATGAAGTCACGCACGAGCTGATCCAGTTTCAGTTATGAGCTGATAAACTCAGGGTAACAGAGGATATGATGACTTCCCAGGTAGGAATTCTGACTCTCTGTCATTTCTAGAGATGTCTCAATTTGCAGCGGGATATTCTGACTCCAAAGACCAAATAGAATGCACCAATAGCTTAAAAGATTAGACAAATAAGAGAAGAAAAAAAGAGTAAGAATGGTAAATTGATTACACCTCCACCATCAGTTTTATTGCCTGTCTGGTGTATCAACAGGCCTAAAGCCATGGATTTACAGACATAAAGTTGATGACAGATCATATCAATTCAGAAACAGTAATAACAGCTGCTCAACAGGGAAGCAACTTGAGCACCAATCACCCAACAAACAAGAAGAGAGGAAGTCTGTTGTCTGTCCTTTATTATACATTTTGATACCTCAGTCACTTGGAGAAACAATTGGTCAAGGAGCAGACATCAGAAACTCCAGAAATGAAGTTCAAACACCCAGAGAGATGAGAGACAACAGAGCATGCTGCTTTAGAGCAGGAGTCTGCACAAAAGGTGGAAGTAATGAACCTGGATTGATGCTGGGCTCAAGATGGAGGGTTTTGGTGGGACTGGAGGCTTCCTGGTCTCTGCTTTCACGATGCCTGCCGTCTGGTTGTGAGTGCTATGAGTGGTCTTCTCACTGTCGAGGTGCTCTGCAGCTGGATGGCTGCTGATTTCTATCAGCGTGTTCTCTAGCTCACGAATAGTCTCCTCTAAGCTGTCAAGCCTTTTGTAGGTGCTCTGTCGGACATCCTCTCTTGTTTTCCTCCGGTTGTCAACAGAGCTGTCTGATTCGTTGGATTTAAGGCAGGTGCTTTCTGAATGGTGCTGTACGTCAGAACTTCCTTCAGTGTTGTTTTTGAGTGTCAGCACCCTCTCTCCAGTCTCAAAACCTCTCCTCAAAGCTCCCAACAAGGAGGTCTGCTGGCTCAAGTAGATGGGGAGGTTTATTCTGGGTCTGGGCACTGGCTTTGATGACTCCAAAAGAGAATAAAGTAGCCTGTAAGTGTCCTTTACTGTTTTTCTACTTGTGAGGAGCACTAGAAGAGGCCGGTCACTCAGCTGGACCTCAGAGAGTTCTTTGGTCTGAGGAGAGATGGTCAGAGTCTTAACAGATTTGCCCAGAGTCCTTATGAGCTCCTGGACCTCTGAGGGAGACACCACCCTCACCTCCAGCTCTGTAAGCAGCAGAGACACTTCCTGTTTTAACTCCTCATCCTCTTTAATTTGACATTGCTCTTCCTCTGCCTGAAGAGAGCTCACAAATACATCCCTTCCCTTTGTTATTTGAGTCTGCGAGACAGTGTAATGACCAATTGGATCCTGTGATGGACTCTCTCGGGCTGGGTCATTTGCTACATCTCTGACAGGCTCCTCGGAGGCAGCGGGAGATGCTGGCAAACACTCTGTCAGCACGATGTAAGGAACAGGAGACAAGCGCCTTTCCTATAAATGTGGAGAGCACTTCAGAGTTTAATTTAAAAACACTTAAACTGTCTTCACCCCAGGACAATCAAACAACTCTCTAGCTCAGCACACAGCACTATTAGGTGATTAAGAAGGGGATTTTATATAAATGTTTGTCATGCAGGTTGTTAGGAGTGATAGGTAAGGTTGAAATGTCTTGTTTGTTTGCTTTGTTGTAATTCAAATGGTTGAATGAGATATTACGCATCCTTTTGTTTGTTTTGTTTTCACACTGTAGAATTTTAGAACTATGTTGGCCAGTGAGGGCAAACGACCTACAATGGGTTGATGCAGTTCAATAGGAGGAAAATCCCTCCAAAAGCAGAAATATGCTGCAAGTAAAAAATGAAACAAATCCCAAAACAATCCAAAGCCAGAAAACACCTGCAAGAGCAGAAACGCGGCATTGCCACATACAACAATAGAAGTACTCCAGGCCTGCAGGGGGCTCTGTGGCTGGGAGAGTGCGCGGGAGAGACAGACAAGAGAGACTACGGTTAAGCCAGCCACTCTTTCCTTCTCTGTGGTCCAGTCAGCTGCTCCTAAATATGAAGTGCTCATGTGTTTGAACCTTTAAAGTAAATGTTCCGAGGCAAGCGAGCGGGGGATGCATGACTTTATCATGTTCCTGTGTTCCTTTTACCATCAAAAGTATGATATATAAGAGATGTGCCTTAATGCTGGCTCCAAAATGCCTCTTTTTCCAACATTAATGAACAGAATGTGTAATAATATTGTAAAAAATAAAGGACAATGAATGCATGGGGTGGTTTATTTTGAGCCCTTTTGGCAGATATGTAAATGAAATCAAATCATTTTCTTCCATTTTTACCTGATAAAACTGGTATCACCTTCAGGACTACATGTGGAAGCAGCATGAAGTACTTTTACTGTTCACTTTTTAAGTAATTTTGTTTTGGGCTTTGTTTCGGTTCTGACATGCAGCTCATTTCATTTTCCTCTTATTGAACTGCATCGAGTTGTTGTAAGCCAGTGATTCTCAAACTGGGGTACTCGTACCCCCAGGGGTATGCGAAGTGACGTAGGGGGTACGCAAATACCTGGTTTCAATCAGTTGTTTCAGTAGTTAAAGTTCAAACTGGCAAATGTTTGTATGGTGAGCTTTGATTAATGCCTGAAGTGTTGGCAGAGAGGCTGGAGGCTGGATTGGTGAGGCATCTTGGAGAAGGAAATCTGTCCTGAATTGTCTAAGATTCTTATAGTAACATAAGTTCAGTCAGACACCCTTCACGTTAAAGTTGTGATGAGTTTGTACTTTACTGTTTCAAGGTCATTAATGAATATGTTCCAGAAATGTAAATTTCATTTTTCGAAAGTGAACTGGTGCTACCCAATGAAATTGCTGGTACATAAATCTATTTTGTGAGAAATAATTCACTTGAAGAGATTTTTTTTTGTATATTATGCATGTTGTATGTGGGAGGTGGGGGTGGCGGCAGGCTTACAGACACAATTCTTTTTCTAGCTGCTATAAGTGTGTGAGAGTAGGGGGTACATGGCTGGAGGTTAAGTGTCTGAAGGGGTACAGGCTGTGAAAACTTTGGGAACCACTGTTGTAGGCCATTTGCCCTGGTCAACCACCGTATAAAACAGGCCTAAGCATACACCAAGGAAGGACGGTTCTTACCTCACTACATTACAACACGCTTTATGTACTACATATTTACTGGTCACAGTTTGTATTATGGGACACCACTGAGTAAGCTCATCTCAGACTTTGCTAACCTTATACATGTTTTGACTGATGAGCATATTTTTCAAATGTTTGACATGACTTGCATCATAAAAGCTATACTCTAAGCAAGGACAAGAGGGGCTTTGACACATTGCTAAGCAGTAACTATGCTCCCCATAAAAGTTTGGAAACATTATTTTGGTTGATTATTTCTCCTCATTAATAATGCCAATTGATTTTATATTTTATATTGTTGGAAAGTCTGATTAGTTACAACGAGGTACAACTTCTAAGGAGAATGCATTCATGGAATGAGCAGCACAGCTAAATGTGTGGGAAGCGCCCCAAAGAAAAGTGCCAAAATTCCCTGCTACTGCAAGTTGATGTTCTGGTACAGTGGCAGCATTATCTGGTGTAAGCCCTGGTACCATTTCTAAACTTAGGACCAAGCTCTGTGAGACTGTTGAAGTCAAAGACAAAATGTGAAGTCGACATCCTGGGAAGACAACAGTCTAAGAAGACTGGTTCCTCCCCTTGCTTTAGTGAGGAACTGTACACTTTCTTCCACAGTAAAATGGGGTTTTGGAACTTTTGTTTTTGGGTGCTACCCACACTGTATTGCTCATTGCATGAATTCACAATACTTATAAGTTGTGCCTTGTTGTAAAAGCGACTCATTAGATTTTCAGTGACAAAATACAATACCAATTGGTTTTTATTAAAGTGGAGAGATAATCAACCAAAAGAATGTTTTCCAAACATTTTTGAAGAGTATAGTTTCTTGTAAAATATCACTGTGATATCATTGTTTTCTTGAATGATTAGTATGTCAGTGAATACCAATTATAAAATATAACATTTTAGTTACTGATCAAAGTAATGCTTAGTTACTGAGTTACCCTTTGTCCTTGGTAGGCTGCTGACACCATCAGAGTCATGTGCAGCTTAAAACTAAAAGTTAAAAGCAACATAAAGAATAAAAGGGAAAGAATGGGCTGTACTTTCAACAAGGGAAATTATATTTTGATTTTCACACTGTTATAGACTTCTTTGAAAAGGATAACTAACTTCAAAATAAAGTAATTATTTACCTTTGATACTACATAGTAAGAAAAATATCATATCAATTCAAAAAAGTACTTTTTAACAAGTATTTTATTACAAATTTTGAATAACTTGCCTAACAGTGGTTCAAATCTAAATTGCCTTGCAGGCAAATCGCTATTATTGCTGTGATTATGGCTAATATTTCTACAGCAGTGTAATGAGATAACCTGTTAACCTGTTAGGTCCACTTACTGTGGTGATTGCGTTCTTTCTGAAAAAAGAACCACACCAGGGTTTGATAAAAAGAGAGCCGAGACTGGTGTGCACTTATCCTCACTTTGTTATTTCTCATCATAAAACCAGTCCCTTCTTTCTTGTATCTTTTCCTTGATTCACACTTTAGATTATGGTTGCATTGTGTAATTATATATTTTACCAGGGCTTACTCAAAACAGTGTTAACCTTACTTTTGTGTAACCAAACAATCCCTTGTAGGCCTGTTTGGTCTATCATATGCAGCTCCTGCTAAAATCTACATAAGTTAAAGCAGACAGTATTTGTCTTTTTAGTACTTAGTAACAAGATCTCACAAACAGAAACAAACAAAACTGACAGCAGAGATCACTCTTCATTTTATTGTTTAGAATAAATGTACTAATAGATTATGAAAACTAATAGTGCATACTGTTGTTCAACCTGAAGTGTAGAGAAGATCATTTTTAATGCATAAAACTTCTCTTTCTTGAGGATATAGAAGCCTGCATGGATCAGTATTCTTCATTTGCACTTACAGTCAGATGAGGTGTGATGTTTAGACTGGTGCCAAGACTGCATAAAATTGCCAATTACAGTACTTCTAGCTGTAACAACTATTGATTTTCACAGCTTCTCTAAGTAAATTGTTTTGGCATAGCTGTAAAATGTCTTAATAGTTGACCCATAAAGCTATCAGTGACTAAAGCAGTAATGCTTCAAGCAAAAAAGGACACTCTGCATACTGTCTCACAATAAATATCTAATGAAATGGAAATCAACGGAAATGAAGGTAGGAAAAATAAAATACAAATCATCTGAAAGACCTGGTAAGTTGCACATTTAGCAAATTTTAAGCTACAACACTTGAGGCCCCCCCTCACTTGATTTGGCTGCAGATTTATGAACAATTTGTAGCTACAACTTCATTTGCCTTCCTGACATGGAGAAAAATGGGAATTTACAATGTCTGAGATTTGCATTTAGAGGGGGTATTTGCATCTTTCCAGCAACTTAGGGACATGTATTCTATGCCTGATCAAGACTTCTTTAGATATGTTCAGATGAGGAGCTATGTGAGATCACATCTCCTGACAAATTGGATAATTGCTTTGAACACCTTGTAGAGTCCAAGAATATGATCTCCTGCCTATACAGTGCATTTCAGGACATAGCCCCAAAAGCTAATGATGCTTAAAAGTGGAATCAGAGGCAGAACTGGGGATACAATTACCAGCGGATACTAGGAGAAAAATGTCTGAAATATTTGCAAATGTTCTCAATAAATGCCTGTCATTGTTTGATACAATTTAAAATATTACAAAGATTGCACTATCCGAAATCCAAATTACACAGGATATTCCCAGATATCTCACCAACAGTTTTTACAGCTTTGCCTTGAGTCCCAATTTGCAAAACTTCTGGACTGGGATTTTCAGCTTCCTTTCAAAAATCATGAGTGTTGAGATAAAACCAGATCCAGCACTGATCATTCTTGAAGTTTCAAAAGGGTTGAATTGCTTACAAAACGCCCAGGAATGCCTCCTAACTTACAGTCTTCTCATCACCAAGAAACTCATGCATCTATTTTGGAAGAAGAAAATAGTACCTACTTTTAAACTTTGGTTAACTGAGTTAACAGAGACACTTTATTTAGAGAGAGGATAAGATTCATTCTTCAAAACAAATTAGAGAAATTTAACAAGATGTGGCACCCATTAATCCCCTTCCCACTTTTCTAATGGAATGTGGCCTATTCCTAGGGAATTCTGTTTTTAGTTTTTAGTTGACCATTGTAAATAAGAAAAAAAAAGTTTATTCAATGGCTTCTTTATTAACCAGTAAATACTGTTTTCATCGAAAGTGGCCCTCTATTTTGTAGTGTGTAAGTGTTATTAAACTTTTTGAGCTTAGAAAAGTGATGTGGGTACACTTACATCTGCAGAAAACTTCTCCATATTCTTGCTCATTTGATACAGTATTGATACTCATAAAATTCAGAGAATCCCACAGTTAGTAAAAATGTGCCCCTTTTGATACAGTGTTCCTACAAATGCTTTTGTTGCAGTGTAGTGTAAGATTTTTTGCATGAAATTAACTCAAGATTAGGTTTCTAAATCCAATATATTAGTACAGGGCCTTCTACATAATTTCAGCTGTCAAAGTTTGGAATTTTTACAACCTTTTTAAGACTCAAACAGAAAATAATAATAATAATGAAAAGCCCTCAACACAGGTATGATACATTAACCTTTTGCTATAACATGATGAAATGCTGATTTGTCAAAGTGAGGTTGTAATTTCACCATATCATACCAAGCAAAGAGGCTGAATATTATTTGATAATAGAATATCAAGGGTCATATTTCCCAAAGTGGTAAAAAATGCAGACATGAGAGAGCATGTGGGTGCATATAGACAAAGAACTTTTTGCAGGATCAATATGTAATTTCTTCAGCTTAAATACAGTTGTTTGAAATCCATTCTACAGTCAGGACTACTAACAGGGAAAATAGCATCAGCTGCACTCCCTCAGAGTGCCCCAGCAGTCTTGCAAAGATGTGTGTACTGCTTTAAATCATGAGTTCACTCTCAGCTACAATAAGTACTTAGGAGAAGAGGTAGTTTGCCTATCTGTACTGTGTTCTACAATGGCTAATGGTGCGTTCACACCGAACGCGACTTGAGCAAACTGGGCAACCACTCTCCATGCAAAGTCAATGTACAGCCACGATCAGGCGCGACCAGCCCTCCCGCAATGCGACGGACACGAGCTGAGTGACTTGGTCGAGCTAACGGGTTGTTTTGGATGCATGACCAGGTTGCGTCGCTCGGTTGCCAGAGTTGAAAAATTTTATCTTTTCTGGCGACATTGCGTGTGGCCGTGCTGCAACAGCCAATCAGTGTTGTGTGGGTGTGTGACAACACCCACAACAACTGTTTTTGTTCAGGATCACAGAGTGACAATCCATGTCCGTTTGGGAACATTAGTTAGTGAGTTCATTAGTTCCGCCTTATACAACAGAAGTGGCGGCTCTCTGCAGTCCTGTCCTTCCTCATCTGCATCAGCTGCAGTGTATTACGGTTGGTAGATGAGTGAAGCGGATACAGTTTTAATAATGTCAGCTATTACATAAAAATATACGATATATATGATATGATATGATTGCAGTGAAACTCGAGCAGCCTTAAGTCACTTAGCGACACGACGGTGTCAAAATGAGCTACTTTATGGACAGGCGACTCGACTTGGGTGGGCAACGCGATCTTAGTCACCCAAGTCATGTTTGGTGTGAACGCAGCTTAAAGCTAAGACACATTCAGGGAAAGTGACAGATGAGGCTAGGAAAAGAAAAAAAAAAGTGATTGAGCAAGAAGCTGAAGGAGATTCACTTTTAAACAGGCTTTTCGACCTTGTCGAGAGCTTTAAGAAACAAAAGCCTACAAGTCAGACCATGAGCTGGCTATGTTGCTGTAGGACAGGTGGGTTAATTGTTGTCTCAGTTTGTTGGATCTGCTACCTTGTTATCAAGTTGTTTCTTTTTTACAATGAACTCATCTTACCCAACTCAACCAACGCAATAAACTTGCAAAAAGTTTGCAAAAAATGGGAAGTGTAAGCTAGAAAGCCACATTTTTGTATACATACATAATAATTATAATGGTCTCAAATCAGTTCAGCTCAGTGGTGTCCCATAATGTCTTTGTCAGCTAGCTTCACCTCCCTGGGTATGTCACCAAATGCATGTTGTCTGAGAGACAATAGTCACAGCACTTTGTTGATGATAATGCAGTTACTCTCTGAGGCCTTTGGTGCCTGTTATAGAGACAAAAAATGAATTCTTACATATTTTTGCTTTACTGCTTACTGTACAAGCACAATTTTGTTGCCACTATCAATTTTGCATGTGCTGTCTTGTAACAGCCTTTAAATTAGCCCCAAATAGATTTAGAAAAGCTGGCCTTGATCAAAGTACCAACACATTTAAGACCTCTAACCTGGAAAAATATGACTCCTAGATACTTTCTAAGACCTTGAATTGAAAAAATCATTCATATCATTTCCCATCCCCTAACTCTAATTATGCAATCAATTATAGCAATAACAGACCAACTGTGTGACTAATGTTTGGTATTTTACATATTTGTTGTGAGGATTCATCATTGAAAGCATAGCATTCGGCACTCAGAGAAATAGAGTTTTCTTTAAGAGGAATTTGGAGGAGAATCATGACTGGATGTGGTTGGAGGCTGAGCTGTAGTTAGTACTTTCTGTGTGTAGTGGTCGACAGGGTAAGAGACAAAAAAAGACAGTGGTTAAAGAGGGCAGCAATCCACAGCACCCAGGGTCAGCTGGAGTGTTACCTCAGTACCAGGGGCCTCAGAGGACCAAAGGTCCAGTCTGCAAGGGGCTAAACTCCTCCTGCCGTGTGGGCTAACAGGCAGGGAAAATAGAGAGGGCAAGGGGGCCCGTTCAAACAGCTGGGAAGGGGAGAAAAAGGGAGGTTTAAAAGCTGAGGATAAAAACACAACAGCAACTGAATAATCAAATTCAGCTTGTGTTGACTCTTCCTTCCATCAGTTTTCAGGCTCTCATTCTCAAACACAGTCCAAGCAGCCATAAAGGTCCATCTGTCTGGCTGTGATCGGTGAGCCCTGGGTGATGATGTGTGTGACTGAGCAGTATGTGATCTTTGAGCTATCCCGGTGCCAGGGGCAGGGGGGGACATATGGCACCTGCTGCTTGAACATGTGGTAATGATGGTGAGTGTGTGACTATGAACACGCAAAAACCAGTAGCAGATTGTGGGCGTTACAATAAATGATAAAACAAGAGCAGTTTTCCCCCTCATTGAACAACAGCCCATTGAGGATATAATCAACATAATTCACAACCCCTCTCTTACGTTACCTCCAATTCAGCAGCTATTTTCTCCTCTTCTCTCTCCTCCTTGTCCCCTGAGGCAAGTGTCGGGGGTGTAGATGCAGGACGGGGATTTTCAGAGACAGCTCTCCTCAATTTCACATGAGGCTTCTGTATTTCAGTCTCTTCAGATTCAGACTTCTATGAATACAAGCAGAAAAAGGCCTTAATTGTATCATATTTCTCAAAAACGAGGGAGAAGTGTTGACTTTCTTTTTATTAAGTACTTTTTGATTTATGTATCTGAGAAGGATGCTTGAGAGCACATATTAAACCATGTTCTTCTCAATATTCTCCCTCTTACTTTTATACTTTTGCCTGGTATGAGAGGCTCCCCGCTGCGGCTGGTTACTCCTGGAGAAGAGGGGAAACTGCGTCTGGGTGGAGGAGGAGGAGGTGACTTTGAAGGTTTCTCTGTGCGATACCGTGGTACTGTCAGCTCATCTGCAAAGATAATCATATACAGGAAAATTTCAGGAGTTGCACTGGTATAAAACATTTAAAGCAACACACAAACATGCCAAAAGTAAGTTAAAGGCACTGTATTTATTTATGTGCAGATATCAAATTACAAGATTTACCCTTTTGCCCTGTCCCAATTCCTGTATTTGTGTCCTTGTGGACTCTAAATACGTGCTCCTGCTAAAGGGGGCAAGACTTAGGGTGTCACATTTCTCAAGCATTTTTGTCCAAGGGTGCCTTCTTGCCCCCTAAATGCACCCCTCCTGCAGGTGCGCATCAGACAACGCTTCCCTGAAGGCTATTACCTAGAATCCCCTGTAGTGTTGCAATGTTATTTGCAGCTTAGGGAAAGCAGAACGGTGGATACCCTTGAGATCTGATGGTCAGGAGAGCCAAATGATGGCAAAAAAAGCATTTGTGATAGAGGTGAAATTTCTTTTTAAATGCAAGGAAAGTTTAATAACAAGGAAAGATGTTAAGGCACAGATATGCATCACATTATTGGTTGAAACAAAGCTGTCTCCCACTGACAAACAACGGAAAATATGAGTTTGACTTTCTTTTGCTCTTATTTTCACATAGGGACAGACCAAATGGTGTTGAATTCAATAAAGTTCAGGGCAGAGAAAAGTGGCTACTTATGAGGCACTGAAAGAAGAAATGTTCATGATTCATGACCACAACATAGCAGACAGGTCTGTCATTAAGTTTACAAATTATCTTATGGATGGACATTGTTTTTCAGTAAAATAACCAGGCTGATCCCACTGCAGTGTGAAAAGAAACTGAATGAATGGGAAATTATTTTGCCATTTGAGCCATTTAAACATCAGAGTTGTATCCAGAGCTATTAGCATGGCCTTCGTTGGGCTTCCTTTTGTTTTGTGTTATTTCCTTATAGATCATCTCCTCAGTGGAACAGAAATGACGCATTTACAAAGTTGTCCCATTTATTCCCTAAACATTTTCAGTCCCCTTGTGCACTAAATTCACTTAGATGCACTTGAAAGTGCACTTTCAGAAAAACTTTGGGGCACAAGTGCAGATATTGGGCCAGGGCATTTGTCAACCGCTGCCCTCTGTGATCCTTTGTCAAGTCCCTCCCTCCTTAGTAACTACAACTAGGTCAACAAAATCTGTTGATGCTGACCTTTGTCCCATTTGAAAAAACTAACAAAATTGGCTTTTTAAATTAAATGGTATGTCATTTATTTGATTTGATTTCTGTTAAAAACGTGCCCTTAGTGAAAAAACAAAGACACATAAATAGTAGGGTTTATGAACAGCTCAAATTGTTTATAAATCTGTAAAAATAAATAAATACATAAATAAATAGAATGATCATCAAGATCTCTTCGAACATCTGCTGTTCACATCAACACAGCTTTATTGTTTCGGCTTAGAGCACCAACATTTTCAACATTTAAATGTTTTCTATTAAATTTGGGTTTAGGTAAGTTTTCTTTGGTATTTTTAATGCTGAAGTAACAAAACTTAGATATCAGTTTCACCACATTGAAAGTTATTTCCATTTCCTGACAAATAACAATTTTGGAGATAGGATGTTTGTGCCCAACAGCAACCATTTGTTCTTTCCTCCCTCCAAATCAGTCCAAAACTCAACTTTGTTTTCATAGTTTGTTTCAGTTTAGGAAACATGTTAAAAAATTGAATTACCTCTAGGGCTTGTTAAACAATTTTCTACCGAATCAGATAAGATATTTTAAATCATTGAAAAACAAAGCTGTGAATCTTTCTTCTTGACAAGTGGGCAATTTCAATATGATAGATTTTCTGTTGATAATAATATATGAAAATAGAAAATGGGTTATCAGCTGGTGGGTTAGGCCTTAATAGTGGGCTGTGGAGCTGTATTCAGTGTGCCTGTCTGTGAGACAGGCTTTAATGTAGTGGACACATGCAGTAAAAATGACTGTTTTCCCATGATAATGAGGAAACTTCTTTTTTCATGATCTATATTTATATTTTTTCTGTTTTCATGCGAATACAAGGTCATTTCTTGATATATCAGGAATATAACTAACGTTTTATGGTATCAAGATAAAAGGTGTCCAAAAATGTATGCAGGCATTCTCAGAGCTTCTTTAACTTTGATTATCTCTCTTTTTAGTCATGTTTTGTTTTAAATAAAGGCCATAATGCAACATTTGTTAGTTAAAATGACAAGTTTAGTTGAATTTATTCAGAAGTTTTGGTTGTGATTTTTCTGAAAGTAGGGCGGTGGGTCTTGAGACTAGATCATTTTGGAACCACTATTGTAGAAAAGGACTCATTCACAGTGATTATACAAGGGGTGATAATAAAGTCAATGTTATGCTGCTTTCACTGTAAATGTTAAAAAGGTGTAATGAGGTGATGAGATGTTCCCCTCCATGTTTCATCTTTGAAGGCAGGAAAAAGTGTGTAAGTTTAAAGACTGAAGCACATGGAGCCAGTTCAGTAAAGTGGAGCTTGTGTTGTGCAGTGCTCCCTTGTGCCTCTGCAAAGCTACTGTGAATAAACGCCAATATCACAAAGTAGAATCAACATGATGCCTAATTAATCCGAAGTGTCATTGCTGCATTATTTTTGGAATCAGGGCTGATAGCTATAAACTCTCCATCCTACCAGAACCACGCCTGTATCCTCCCTCTTTCCCAGAAAGCTTGTGCTGGGGCTTGCTGACACGGTGCTCTGGGGTTCCTGCCCCAGACTGGGGGTTCTGGGAGTTAGGTGTGTTGGCAGAGGGCTTGATTTGCTTGGCAGCAAAGTCTAGGTCTGGAATCGCTTTCATTAACTCAGCCTGAGTCTCCTCCAGCAACCGGTTGATGTCCTGGGCACTGTACTGGGTCAAACTGGCACGTTTCTCCTCCCAATCCCGCTCTGCTGCCTGTGAAGTAGAGAGAGGGATCTAAACGTTTCATAAACACACAGTCAAGGTGAAGCTGCAGCACGGATGAAACTTTGTTTTGTTTTGATTTCTAAGGCAAACTTTGTGAGAAGCAAGCAACAGAAATAATTCCCACCAGTCGGACTTCCACGGATGAAGCTTTATCAGCAGCAGAGCGGCGTTCCAGCTCCTCCAGAGCTTTGCCCTTATGTGGAACAGGAGGATGATTGTCCTTGTGAGGGCCAGACGGGTTCCCATGGCCCCGGCTGAGGCTTGAGTGGGGGCTCCAGTTGGACAGGCTGTTTCCTCCAAGGTCATTGATGGTAAGCGGCGGGCTGGTGGGGATATCAAAGTCTGAAAACTTTCGCAAGTCATCGTTGTGCTTCGATGAAGGATTAGAAAAATCCTCAGGCTTCTTCCACACCCCCTCATTTGCCTGTCTGGTAAGCCAAGAAATAAAAATTCAATATTTACTGAAAATCTGAAATGTTTCACAAAATCAACCATGAACAAACCATGAGCAGAAAATAATCACTGCAGTGGATCAGAAACATCCAAAGTCCTTGTAACACTTCAAAACCCATACATCTCTAGTTAAACTAAATTATTCTCAAACTCTTTCAAAGCAAAAACGATTGGCTCTTCTTATCGGGGAACTTAATTAAATAAGTAGGTGATGTGCTTTAGGACACAAGGCTGATTAGAGGACAGATCACAAAGTGCTGAGGGGCAAGTTTAAAAGTCAGTCTCTTTAAAAAAAACATAAATATTTAATGGCTGATGTCTTTGATTGAAATAAACAATAATACCTGATCAATTACCCACAAAGCAGGGCATGTTTGTCTTCCACAGTTTAGGAAAATGGGAAAATATTGTGTCATCACATCACAATGAGGAGGAGTAAAAATATAGTTTCTTGGGTAGAAAAAGAAAAGCCTTTCTCAATTTACAAGTGATAAATATTTGAGCTTATTGGACATACTTTACTGTAAATCCCACATGTTAAACCTTTTTCTGACCCTAAATTCTTTCCAGCTTCAAGTTTAAACATGAAACATTCAGAAGAAGCTTTACAATCACCTTCTTTAATTTATTTAACCTAAATATAGGTAAAAAGATGTTATTGCTGTTTTCAGCTTAAGCAGGTTCATACTTGCGCATGGTGGCCAGCGTGTCTGTTATAGTCTTGCAGCGTTTTAAAAGGGCATCGAGCCTGTGTGGCTCTTCCTTCAGAAATTTGACAGCCTCCACCTCCACTCTGAGCACCACCCGCATTTTACTCTGCAGGCCTGGGAACTGATCTAAGAGACAGAAAAGAAGTCAGAGGTGGACATGGTCTCTCACATGCATCAATCCTTCCTTTCAAAGATGTTCAAAGACTCTGTGGTAATAGTCAAAAGAGTTTCAGTGAACCTCTGATGTATTATTGATTAATTCATGTCATTTTAAACACAGTTATAAAATTTTTTTCAAAGCATTTTCAAAATTTGTTTAAGTGTTAGTAAATACAAGTGATTGGTATCAATGCAGTTTTATAGATACAGGTACCAATACAAATGCTGCATAACAATAGCAATACTTATCAATGTACTAATTAGTACTGCACAAATAATGTGTTGTAAGAAAAAAAGAAATGATATGAAGGATAACCAAGTACAAGAAAAACATCATAAGATTTTGATACTGCCTTAACATCTGAAATAATTACTTTCCAAAGAATAGCACCTTTCTCATAATCCTCATTTAAAAACTAAATACAAACTATTAAACTAAATATTTCTTATGTTTGTATTTTAATGAAACATTTTTGTTTCAAAGTTACTTAATTCAAAGTGGATAACTAACTACTGTCATTGTCATTTTAAACATAAAACAATTCCTAAACAGTTTAGACTACCTTAACTATGAACACTGTATATTTCATCCGTAAATAAATAATTTCATTATGTCATTTATAGCTCTAAAAATTATAATAATGCAATCTTTAAAGTGTCACAGGATACATTAGTACTTATTTATTGCCAGAACCCTGATATGCTTGAGAGCATCATGAATAAAAAGTTAACTAATTCTTAAGACAGTCCTCTCCCTCAGGCCCACAGTACAAATGTGTGCATTTGTCAAGCAGAGAGAGAGTGCACATGAAGACAGAAAGAGAGAGCCAGGGAGTGTAAGAGTAAGAGAGAGAGGGGTGTGTACTTGCATGTGGAGCAAGGAGCAGATACAACCTTAAAATACAAAGATGCCTGATGTAAGGTACAAGTCATCAGATCTATCACTGAAGATAATACAGGGACAGCTATCAATAAGGCATTGGTCAAACCTTAATATTCTTAGGATTACAATCTGGAGAAACCATGTCATTCTCACAGTTAAGGCCGAACTAAAGTGTATTATCTGCAGTCTTTGACGACAATGACCCTGCTGTAGAATTAAATGCAATATTCCTCTTTCCTGGCTCATTTTCATTAAACTCATGGTCTGAGAGTTCTCCTCTAAGCTGTTTCTTTGCAGACACACACAGAAGAGGGGTTGACACAGACACAGGAGGACTCACTCACATGTGGATTTGAAACAGAGGTATGTGTCTCTAATGTGCAATTAAAGCAAGTTACATCTTTTAATGATAAATATTAATATAAGGAAAAAGTAGAAAGTTATTGAGAACCACTGCCTTACAATAACTGTAAGCAAATGCTTTACTAATGCATCAATAAAGCTTTTTTGACTGTGATTATTTATGGTAAATGAATGATTAATTAGTGTTTTGTATATGGTTAGTTGAGTGATGAATAATGCGTCAATAACTGTAAGCAAATGCTTTACTAATGCATCAATAAAGCTTTTTTGACTGTGATTATTTATGGTAAATGAATGATTAATTAGTGTTTTGTATATGGTTAGTTGAGTGATGAATAATGCATCATGAATGCTAAATAAATGCTTAATAGTGTGTGGTTAATACAATGCATTACCATCATTTTGCTGTCAGTGGTCACACAATTTATTAAGACAATGAGCAGTCTGAGCAGTCTAAGACTGAGTGGATGTTTGTCAGACTTGCAATGAGTGACTAAACATAATCATTGGCTTGGTGAGTAATTAATGCATTATAAGCTGTCTGTCAGAGTAGAGGACTGTGTTTTCTCTGCTGTGTCTTTGAACAAAATGAAAAATGTGCACGCGTGACTCACTTTTCAGCTCTGTAAGTGTTTCTCCCAGCTTTCTGAGAACAGCCGACTTCTCCTCCAGCTCCTGCACGGTCACCAGCTTGTGGTTGACAGACGACTCCCTCTGGATCTCCTCCACTGATTTCTCCAGGTCGCTGAGAGGCAATGGACAGAAGGCAAACACCAGTGATTCCTCTGCAGCACTTTAATTTGATTGAATTTTTATTTTAGAATCATGCCATTAAAGTTCTGGAGCATTTCTGCCAACAAACTGTCTCCTAATTCACTGGCAGCTACATCCCTGTGAACTACTCTAGACAGCTGAACTGGAGGAGTGTGGACAAAGTTTCATGCAACAAATGAAGAGGAAAGATGGAAAGAATACAGTTTTGAGATTTTCAATTTTTAATGAGGCAGCCTTTTTTGTTCCATATAATCTGCCTGAAGTTATGTAATAAAGGAAAGTTCCATGTATAATTAAACAAAATAAATTGTCCATTAGCCAGGCTGAATAATAGACATTGATTAGCTCAGATCATTTAACGATTCAGCCAATTAGTATCCAATCAAAACGTCGCTCAGAGTGATTCAGGAGCTCTAGAAATCCAGGAATCATTACAGCGACAAACGTTTTCCACATATGAGACTGTGGAAGTTATCAGATTATTAAATCACAAGGTAGCTCTCTGTTCTTGGTTTTGTAGTCACTTTAATTAGATTCAGCACCGTCTCACGTCTAAAATCTTAATAAGCATCTTGCTCAATGCCGGGCTTAATTACAGTTACAATTTCATCCTATCACTGCTTCAACCTGCGAGTCATGTTATTAAAAACAGATATGAACTTTGCTCTATTTTCATCAGTTGTCAAAATTGTATTAAAAAGTAATATTTTACCATGCACTGATTTTATGTCATGTACATATATTCTTAGTTAAGTACTTACATTACAGATAATACTACTCACATCTTTCATAGGCAGAGAAATTGTTATTTTTGTTGTTATTGTGCCAAAGTTTTCTACATAAGGAGGCAAGAACTACAACTTGTAGTTGCCTCTCTTTTCCTGTATGCTGTTCATCTTTTGTTTTGTCTTATTTGTGAAGACCCAGGATTATTCTCTGCCAAGTCAGTGACCCCCATGTGAGTCAGTCCAGTTTATGATAGAAACACACCACATAGCTCTGCCCGCCTCTGCTGTATACTTTTTTCTTGACTTTTGGATTTGACTTTAGGACCTGACTTTTTCAAACACAATCTCAAAAAGATCCATACCTGGCTTTGAGTCATTCTACTGGGTTGGAAGTCAGACCACATTTTAGTCCAACTATGTGTTGTTTGACATGCAGTGTCAAGAAGGACAAAATGGTGAGTCAAGGCCCAGTCAGTTGCTCCTGGCCAGCTGTGTAGATATCTGACAACTATGATACTATGGTGACATGACTATTCACACTTGTACAGTCGGGGCAGAGCCATTTAGGGCTTTTTTAGGTACCTGCTGCACATCTAAAATCTTCATAGTAACAGCAAGCAGGGCTGTGATTTCCCCTTGTATAAGAAAAAATATGAAAAAGTAGGACATATTTGTGGGCTTCAGTTAACAGAAAATTAAATGATTTGGTTGCTGATTGTGTTTGTTGGTGTATACTTGTGTGCCTTAGCAGGAGTTTCCCTTTCAGTGAGAGTATAAAATAAATCATTCAAAAGAAACAGTGAGAATACAAGCAGACCTTATTTCACTATCTGTCCGTGGAAGACTGACGATAAAAACTTTTCTGCCAATTGTCAGCCGTCCATTCCAGATCTAATTGTATGGTATGAGCATTAGGACTGCTTTAAACCATTAGACTGCTCAGTGTGAGAGCATTTGTGTTTGTCAGTTCTGCATCATCAACAGCATATTTGACATTAAACCACAACTTTCATACATTCATTCATTATCTACAGTCTACATACAGAACAGTTTACCACTGTGTTGGATTCATGCATAACATTCGATTAAAGACAAAAGTTAGAAGAGGTGGCCTTCCTGCTTGTGTTGACAATAATATCATTTGGAGTATTTTGCTGGGTGAACCAGGAAGTTCACCTTTGAACTGCTTTTTCCACCAATTCATAAAAAACAGTGTTTTATTTTGTAAACACACCATTTGGATATGGTCCTCATTTCAAATCAACAAGTAAGCAGCAGAAATGGCACGGTGGCACAGCAAGTTAGTGCGCGTGCCTTGTAGCAAGAAGATAGCACGTCTGTCTCCTTGTGGTTCTTTCTGTGTGGAGTTTGCATGGTCTCCCAGTATGGTTTTTTTTTTCAGTCACTCGAGTTTCTTCCCACAGACAACAAACACGCTTGTTAGGTTAAGTGGCAACTTTAATTTGCCCTGATTTATGAGAGTGAGTGTGAATGGTTGTCTGTCTCTCTGTGTGACCTGTGATTGGCTAGTCACTGGTTTAGATTGTACCCTGTCTCTAGCTGGGATAGGCTCTGGCCCCTGCGACCCAGAAAAGGATAAGCTGTATAGATGATGGATGGATGGAGGTAAGCTGCAGAGACAGGTGAGCCTGTCAGCACATTTTGGCACTTCAAGTTGTATCAGTAATTTGTTTGAGAGAAGTCTGGCAACTAAAATGGAATACTATGTATTAACAACAAATAACCCTTAATATATAATTATAACACTAAGTGAATGTTACTGATATAAATTCATATTGATTGTTAATTTTTAAGTAAAAAACTCTGCCTTGGGCCAAGTGGAGGGATCTCAACAAACATTAATCCCTATCTATATGTGTGGTCTTGAAATTTCCTGTCTAGATTATGCCCCAACTTCTTTGTCCACACTTCCTCACATTGGAAAGAGTAGCTGCAATTTGTGTGTTATTCTATGGAGGGGTAGGAGAGTTAACATAGACTTGACGGTCAGTGGAGTGAATTCAGTGTAAAGCCTTGGAGAAAAACTCTATTATTCGCATTCACACTTGCTGCTCATATGGGTAAAGTCAGGAAGCTTTGTGTTTTTTCTGGATGTCTGTGGATGTGGGTGTTTCACCGCTCTGAGTCCTGTACTCACTGCAGCTGCTGAATGATAAGCTCTTCCTCATTGAGATACTTGAGTCTCTCCTCCTCCACCAGGAGGCGCTGTCTCTGCAGGGGATCCTCCTGCTTCCTCAGGGCGTCAGCCACACGCACGGTCAGTTCTGCCTCTGTCCGTTTCAGCAGAGATTTCACTGAGTCCTGGTTCTCCATCTACACACACACCCACACACACACACAAAGTGAAACAGATAACACTGCATACTCTTACCTCAGGTGGGTATGTTGTTTGTTCAGCGAGAATTTGGTAATGAATTATAACTGTTTGCCTCACTAGCCTCATGAGAGTAGCTTGTTGAAGTTGCTGGCATCACAGCATAATAACTGGACAAGGAGAACAAGAATTGCAGCTGCCTAAGGCTTTTTAAAACAGATCTTAGTGATTTAAAGCAATTGACTTTTTTGCTCTGTGTAGCCTCTTCTAATACTGAACATCTTCCCTGATACTTAATCCCCATGAAATATTCCCTCCTTTAAAAATCAGTGAAGCTGCATGAAAAATGGACACTAAAGATGAGAGAAGACCTCTAGAAAGGACCGATAGTTGAATAATGACAATTTCCGCAATAAGAAACATGAGAAGGGGGTATAAATAAGATTGTTGGTTGGATTTCACTGCATGTGTTTTGTTGGGGTAACAATTATGCATTAAGCAAAGTGTACAGCTGGAATTTTTGGAAGTATTCCAAATTGGAAACTTACAATGGGAATTATGAGAATTTATGGGACTGAACTGGAAATTAGGGGTTATTTAAAAGAACTGTATCACATCCAAACATAAATGTAAACATGTTGTTTTGACATAGGTAGACATCCATTCAAAATATGTCTAACAAGATAACATTTCAACAGAGGTATTTGTAAGCAGAACTTTATCAAGTTTTATGTATTTTATTCAACAACCAGTTTCAACTTCACTTTACGTAGTCCATGGCTCAAATGAATGGCTTCAATAGTCGAAGGTTCTAGAAATGATCTGTGCATGCAGGGGATGTGGTCTTAAGACCTCTACAGTAAGCAATAAGCTCTGTGCATGTGACTGAGAAATAGCAAGGATATTCTCAACTAACTTGCATAAAATCTGGTTGTTTTATTTAAGATTATGCTGAAATGTATTTTCCCCAACTATATTTAAAACTCCTTTTAAGGGCCAGCCCTCACTTTCAGCTGTAAGTGCAGGTTTATTCCCATTATTCCTGGTTATTCCCATAAAAAGCTTCTAACTTTGAAAATTTTAAGCACTGCTTGGCACCATGTCGTCATCAAGTCTGCATTCATTCTTTCGTCTCTGCCCTACGCTGGGCTTGTCAGCCTGAGCCAATCGGCTTCAGCTATAAGCAAAACAATGGTAGGACATCACACTAGTAGGTCTATTAGGGAGGGCCAAGGGAAAACGTGGTTTTAGGCAGCTCAAGGCTGGATAAGGAGAGGAAAGAGTCTCTATGAAACAGACTTTTGGTCTTGAGCATAGAAGCACTCCATCACCTGAGGAGATGTGCAAAATCCACTAAGGGGAATATAAAACCTTAACATAGGCTCTTAAATACCTTTGACACGTTCTTTAGGCCTTGCAGACACAGTCCTTTGCAAGATGTGAAAAAGTTGACAAAATTACAAGTGGGACATTAAAATATTATTAAATTATTAAATTATTAAAAGTATTTTATGTTGTAGAGAAAGACAGTAAAATCTCTCAAACTTGTCTTTTCTGCAGACCTTAATAACAACTTACAGAAATTTCATTTAACAGACTGAAAGGTAAGGGGAACTAGAGGTGTTAAAATGGTAATTCTTCCCCACATGAAAGGACTTACAACTGCACCACTCTTTTGAGCCAAGAGACATTATACACTGCACAGAATGGCAATAAAAATCACAATACAGCCATTTGGTATAATCAGGTTTATTCTGATTATCATCATACGCACAACAATATTTCTGTCCTTTTTTCAGTCCTTGGATTTTAGTTTGAGAGCCCAAACAAAGCATCTTCCACACTGCTGCAAGAGCGTGAGTATGTGTATCAACTATGCATACAACATTTCCCCTAACACAGAGAGCTGGGACGCCCTGAGGAAATCCAAGGTTGTCCATGACAGAGGCACTGAGCTTGAACTCATCTCTCTCTCGTTGTTGTGAATGGAATATTCAACAGGAGCGCTGCATGTAATACAACTCCCTGAGATGAAAGCACCTGGTAAGCAAGAAAAATTAAATATTGATAGACCTTCTGTTTCAGGAAGTGTAACAAGACAACCATAATCCGAGCATTTAAAATTGCTTTGAGTGTCACATTACACTTCTTGCAATGAAGATGAGGATATGATACTATAACTATATTTTAAATAAAAATATGTGGAAACTCTTCTTTCTAGGATTTGTTTTAGCACCACCCTCTCCCTGTGGCCTGCCTCTCCTGCACACTCGGCTCTGTATAATTCATGAGCTACATGTAAAATTTAAGCTGCCAGCCATCGCCTTGGGTAACAGTATGGATCCAGGTACCAGAGGTCACACTTGGGCAAACTTTCAGGCAAATAGCAAACTCTCCTCTGTGGGTGCAGCAGAGCCTGTTTGGACGTCTGTCTCACTGTTTAGTCAGTTCAAAGAGCCCTTGTGATTGCTGTCAGGGAACAAACAAGCACTGCATGCCCATCATCTGTCACTCCAATTACTCCTTTTTTTCTGTTTTCCCCTGCCAGATACTTGAATTGTCTCTTCTGCAACTGAAAGCACTTATCTCATCATCTCTCCCCTACAGTAACCATGGCATCATCTGCATCAGAAATGAATGGAATAAATTAGAAGCTCATCTCTACTTTTCTGTGAACCCCTCTCTATGACATTTCTTCATAGACATATAATATTAGTGTAAAATGCAATGTTATGTGCACTGAGCTTTTATCTTTCACACCTTTTTTCATTTTTTAAACTCATGGTGATACAATGCCCTCAATGTGTCATTCAGGACAGTTACATGAATCTGCAGGTGATATGTATGGTACTGAAGTGAAGATCAAATCAACATCAAAGGCACTCTTCCTGCATAAATTTGGGATAAAACACTTTATGCAGGGTTTGAAATTAACTTTCTGACTTATCGGGGGAGGTAGCAAGTAGATAAAAGAAGTCACCTGCCGAAAACATTTTTACCAGCCAAAATACTTCAAGGAACAATATCAAGTTACATGGGTACAACACTTGATGCTTGATTCGGAAATCTGAAATATTTAATCAATGAATGATTGAATACAATTTTTTAACGGATATAACACATTGCCAAGGCTAGCCGATAGTCCAATCACCTGTCAATTATCATACTGAAAGGTTCTGCCCATTCCCCAAATCCTTTCTATGGGCTCTTTCCCAGATGGACTGGTAAAATTTATTGAAACCCATTATCTGGTGTGTCAGGCTAAAGTGTAGCCTAAGAACTAAGCAAAACATTCTTGCAGATATGATGCTTTCACTTTATTTGAGAAATCAGTAGAAAGTATTTTTAATGCAGTGATTTTTTTCTAAAGCTGCCTCTGGTGCCATATTGTCTCCAAACAGAAATTAAATAAAAGAACTTCTATTAACCACCACTTATCATTTTAAGGTAAAAACTGAATGTAAATAATGTCAACACACTATGACAAGGTGATTATGCAAACTGAAAGCCTAGGTCTACAGCCGGTAGTCCTCATGTCCTCATGTAGATTGTTCTGTCAACATTATAAAGCAGGTAAAAAACCCTCTGCTTCACCTCACTTTTGATATTATTCTACCTTTAAAACACCTACTAAGAGGTAGGTGTAAGATTCAGGTCATGACTCAAGCCTATGCAATCAAACTATCACAGCTCGGGGAACACCTTAACCATTAATGGAGTATAAACGCCATCGTAAATTAGAATTTTAATTCAAACTAAGCAGTATATGACACAGTAAAGGGTTGCACAGAGCTGGTTCGACCCCCCCACTGATCTTCAAGAAGTGCTTAAGAGGCCCCTATGTGTGTTTGTATGGATTATATTTTTCATTGGTCAAACAAAGCATGCGTGTCAACAAAGTAGGTGGCCTCAGTTTAAATAGTCTGGGACCCTCTTTAGGCATGTCATTTCTTATTCTGTCTATGTTCCTTGTTTTTTTAAGTACATTTTTGGGGAGTTTTATGCCTTTTTTGATAGGAGAAAAACAGTGGATAGGCTTTTGAAAGGGAGTGAGAGAGAGTAAAGGAGAACATTCTGCAAACCAGCATTCTTCTCTCTTCCTGGTTTTTGACTTGATCCAACATCCTATCTGAATAAGAGCATAAAATCCTAAAAATATATTTAAAAACAGAAACATCACATGTATGTGTATTCTCAATGGATGACCTCCATACCTGTGTCTTGCGGAGCTGTGTAAGCTGCTTGCGCAGGTCGGTGGCATTTTGCTGCAGGCCGTGCAGGTGGAGCTTCATCTGCAAGCGACCCACGCTGTTTGAAGGCGGTGGTGGCATCAGAGCTAGCGGTGCTGATGGTGTATGAGCTGCCAATCACAGAGCAGGACATGGGGGGTCACCAGCAGGTCATTGGGAGACAAATTTGTTATTTTGCTGGGCTGTGGGATTTGCAGTCAGCCAGCATGAAACGCGGTACAAACTGTTCACATGTACACACAGCAGAAAAAGGCCCAACGAAATACAAATACAGAAAATCTGGGCAGATACACATACACACACTGCACCAAATACAGTGTGTGAATGCAAAAGAAGCGCCATATTCACAAAACTCTAAAAGCCCACTGGGAGAGACGTGAGCCCATGCTATTAGTAACCCATACAGAGGTGCAATTAGACTATTAAGAAGTGACACACAAGGGGATAACCATGCTCTTATCTTAACATAGGGCTTTGTGAGTATGGCTAAAACAGCTAGCTATTCCCACACACATATGCCTCCTGAAAAACACACCCCTCCACTCACACACATTTACAAAAGAGTGCATTGTGAGTGACAGAACAACTCCTCTGAAATCCCCAAAGGAAAAAACCAAGCAGAAATTCAAAAAGGTAGAAACGGAGACAGAACGAGAGAGGGACTGGGGAGTGGTCCCCCCTCTGGAAAACCAGCCAGGAGGAAAACGTGAGGAGAGACACCGCCAGCTACCCAGCAACATCACACACCCATACAGAGAGCAGGGAGCCATGAGAGATGTCTGGGAGGAGAAAGTAAAAAGGGTGATAGAGAAGGAGATGGCAACTACCTTTCTTCTTCAGCCGTCCAGCTGGAATATAGAAAAAGTGAGCCAGTTACCGAGGAATTAATGAGAGGAAGGAGAGAGACAACGAGCAGGAAGAGAGGTCTTAAAGCTTTATATTCACAGATGATGACCCTGGAGAGCATTTTTATTGACTACAGCAGAGAAAATGACTGAGGTGATGGCTTTTTCTTGGCATGGTATCAATTCATAAGAGAGCTTCAGTGTCCTTGTACAAGCCCTGAGAAGCTTCGGCCGCTGAACAGCTTTTGTATGTGAAGAACAAAAATGGGAGGGGAAGGAAAAAAATGAACAGGGATGAGAGGAAAGTCTGGAAATTGTTTTGTTAGATCAAGTAGCAGTCTGACATTTTGTGAAATACATTCAAACATCAGTTTTTGTGAATCTCATGCAGTGTCAGTCAGAAGCAGAAATATAAGCTGTCCAAATACTTCAAAGCTGTCGGTCTTAATACCTCGCCAAGAGGGTTATGTTAGCAGTCTTGTATATTTGGAGCCATTGGGAGGTGTTACAGAAACAAACAAGCTGTTAAGAGGTACAGGTTTTCATTTCTAATAGAGCTTAGGCAGCATTTTTTTGCTACATCAAGAGGGTTGTGCATAGTGAGGCTTAAAATGTCTCCACTCTGGGATAATTGATTAAATAAATACTCCTCTCACTTGGCTGAGAAAGACAATACTCAATTGTATGTATCAGGAATTGGATAGATTTTTTAAAGCCTACTTTTGCTTCTCACCTTGATAGTTCTATAGAGTAGTTCTGACTGGCTGTCAGGATTTTTTTAACCAAACATGGTGAAAGACTTATTCACAGTCAAACTGCTCTAATTAAGCCAACAGAAGAAAAAATCAAATGGTCAAAGAGAAACAGAAAAAGAGAGGCAGAGATGAAAGAGGCAGACATCTCAAGTGGTTTGTGAGGATTTGTTCACTCTGACTTTTACATTTTAATCCAAATCGGATGCCTTCATCTATTTGGTTTATGTTTAAAACTCCAAGTCTTAACTTCAAGGCTAATAGTGGGTCTGGTAGAGCTCCAATTATTTGCTGGTAATAAATCAAGCAGATGTAAACCAATACTTTTTGTTTAGATGTTTTTCAACTGAATCCCGCAGAAGCATATGCAAATAAATTAGTTTAGGGCATATTCTCCCGAAAATTTCTTGGTAATTATAGTAACTGGTATGTTCCCCAGTGGGTACCTCAAATTACTCAGATAATAAAAAGCCATAAAAACGCCCTATGAAGGGGTGAGGAATTTATGGATTTTTTTAATACCAATGCCTTTATTAGTTCTACATATCAATCAAGATATATATATATATATATCCTTGTCAATTCCTGTGAACTTCTGTATGGGACAAAATGAGTTTTGTTCACAAATTGCTTGAAATCACAGCCACAGGCATTACATGTTGCACTGTTTGCATTGTTTTGTCTATAATCAAGCCATATATAGACCACTTTTGTCCTCTGTCATCTGGGATTATTCTCTTGGCCTCTTGGATGCTGACTAACCTGTCATATCAAATGGACTTTTTGCATGTCCCTGGGATATATTTCAAGTCCATCTGGGCAACATACCATTGAAAGTGACTGGGATGGGCAAGATCTTGAACAAAAAAAACTGGAGGGTGACTAGACAAATGCTTTGTCTGTCACATTCAACATGGGCTGATCAGGAGGTTGCAGTCACAATTCGGCTTCAGCAAAAGGGACCTACATTTACATTTAGTGGCTCATTGACCTCAAAAGAACACAGAAAACCTGGTCATTGTCTGAATGGAAACAACTGTTTCAATTGTTTCTTTGTAAGATGAATCTGCCTGATGGCAGCTGTGTAATCTGGCAAATCCAGCTGTTTGTTAGGTTATAGATGTTGGCTGCCTCACTTGAGAGTGTAACAAAATTGTTTTGCAAGAAATTATTAAAAAGAAAAAGGAAGGCAATGCTGAAGGAATTGTTAAGTATAAGGACAAATAATATCAGAGCCTTAAACTAGTTGGACCCAATACTGTACTGGAACCTGATCTAAATTCAAGTTCTCAAGTTTTATTGGTTTAATTTAATCATGTTCGTGATCTGGATGTGCTTGGCCTCATCCACATGCAAGTGAGAATTTTTGAAAATGTAACCTTTTCTGTACATTCTGTTTTCTCTTTACCTGTTGTTAATATGTATGGACAGAGAAGTAAGTGTTTTGGGCTTCCCACTGTGAATCAGTTTCTCCTCTGAGTGATAGCATTTTACTATGTCATCAGTTTGTCAGATGGGAGGATTGTGCTATGGCAGCTATTGAAAAAGTTTTTGCTGGTCTCAACTAAGGATATCTCTAGGTTCTTTTAAATCTGGCTAAATTCAAATTAAAAACATTATTTACTGAATGGTGCAAATTTAATAAAACACTCCCTAAAAAGTCAAAGGTAAGCACTTGTTGTTTAACACAGGGGCATAGCACAAGTGATGTGAAGTTCGTTTGCAGAGTGGATTGTGGACAATGCTGGTAGTAGCAGTGCCAGACCTGCCAGCCTTTAGGTTCTTGACTCAGTTTAACTTCTGTGTTTTTGCACTAAATGTGGTCACTTGCAGCTTGGTCAAATGTTAGATGTGAGAGTATAACCTGACATAGTCAAAAAATACCAAAACTTTGGCAGACTATGCAGTTCCTACCAGACACTACCCATGTTATCAGTTTATTCCACAACATTTATCTTTGGCCTTTGTTTGCACTAGGGTTTAAGGGCATTTCAGTTGAGAGGCAGCAGTATTAAGGTGAGCTACACTGGTTACAGGTAATAAGTTACAGTTTAGAGAGCACTTGATGCAGATTTCAGGCCTGAATTAATTAAAGTACAAAATTGTTAATGTAACTGACTTGTTAATCTTATGCCACCTACTAAGTTGTCTGACTTTGATCATTAAGCCAGCTAACCACCAGCATCTCTAGTTTCACTGTTGTTGACTGGACTTTTATACTTGCTCATACATATGATGATGAAGAGATGCCTGAATGGTCTTGAGAGATCTCTGATGCTTCATACAACACTAAGACACAAAGCCCAATGAAAACTTCAGAAGTTTAGGGCAAGACCTTGTTGAAGTTATGCCACATGGATGTGGATAACAGTTTAAAACAGAAGGATGGAGGAAAAGGAGAAAACTTTGTTTTGAAAATGGCCGGCCAACATGTAGACTAGGCCTTTGATGGGCTATATGACACTACACGAGAAGGTAAACATGAAAAGCATCAAGGAGCAGTAGGACTTGCTGTTAGTCACCTTGGGGCCCCGATGCTGTGCTGCTGATGATAGATGATTAAAGGCACAAGAACCTGAGGGATCAAATTAATGACTCAAAACCTCTTAACTGAATTTTCAAGTTTAAGTAAATATATCTGTATCCTGGCCTGTCTTGGCCAGGACACTCTTGCAAGTTAGATTTTTAATCTCAATGATGTTTTTCTGGTTAAATAAAGTTAATTGTTTTTATTATTATATAGCTTACACCAGAGGGTTACTAATTTTATTCCACCATCAAAGTTATTTTTTTAAAGAGGAAGAGGAGTTAAAGGAAAAGCTTGAATGTAGGCTGGACAGCAGGGTTAGTAATACAAACACAACTGAGTAGACGCATCAGTTGACGGGTCGCAAATAATCTGCTGTACTCACGTCCAGTGGCTGAGCCGTCGCTGTTGGTTTCAGTCTTCTCGCTGGAAGAGAAAGGTAATGGCCGTGAGAACTCCGTCCCTTGGTCCGGAGGGCAGCCGGCCATCATGCAGAGACGCAGCAGGCCGCATCTGAGGATCAACGGCCACAGGGCAAGGCAATTACAGTGCTAATGCTAACAGCACTTCTACTGGACACTATCAGAGAAGATGCTACTAACAAGTGTTCTTGTTGATGAGCCTCTACTGGTGCAGAGATAACAACGGTCAATGTAAATGAGGAACTTCAGTCAAAAGCTATCTCGCACATCTCTATGTATTAGTGCATAAATCAATAGCACTTCACCCTGCACCTTAAGTTTAGTGGTCTGTATCTTTGCTGTGCTCACACAAAATAGTGTACCACCTCACTGCTATGGTGCTGATAATGGCTCTGATAATGGCCTGCTGCTGTTCTGTCAATAATGCTGCTGATGTGTCTGGGCTGTATCTGAAAGTTTTTGTGGGTTAATGGACAATAATGGAGAGTCTTACGTGCTGTCACTGTCTGGTGCTCTGGTCAGCACACTCTGGACGAGACCTGTAAGGCTGGCTATCTGCTTCTCCATTGCCTCCATGCGTTCCAGACGGTGATCTCTGCAAAAGGAAATATATAACTAAATGCTTTCCAAGGAGAAGTCAAGTACCACTGAAGAAAGGACAGTTTTGCAGCATAAATTTGTATCATAGAATTTTATAGGTTCATTGTTTTTGTTTTCATTTTGTATTGTGATTTTAATGCATTTTTCTTGTTCTGTAAAGCACTTTGAATTACCTTGTGTATGAATTGTGCTCTACAAATAAACTTGCCTTGCCTTTATAGATTTAATAAAGCCTAAAAGTACTGATGCATATAGATGCAATTACCAAGGGGTGAAAGAGCTCAAGAATATTGTACTGAGGTGAAGCAGGGTTGCAGAAAACTTTTTAAAAATCCAAAATTGAAACAAAGAAAGAAAATACAAGTTTTATACTTGGGATTGGTACTGTTAGGATTTCATGTGAGACTCAACAACTTTAACTCCTTAAGCCATGAAGATCCAGAAAGTGATCTTAAAACTCACTGCAAACCATTCTTTTATTTTATTTTTATTTTAAAGCCAAACTTCCTAGAACTTCCTTTGCCTATCTTTTACTCTCCTAAATTTACTTTTTATGAATGTATACAATGCTTGCATACTTGTTGCAGTAAATGCAGGGAATTTTTACACAAGCCATTTCAATAAATAAAATGCATTTAAAATATTAATATATGTAAAAGTGCCAACTTAACTGTATCACCTTTAAATTTTAAAACTTGACTTCTTGATATCACCCTAAATTCAATACTATTATTCATGAGTTTTCAAGATGTGAATGGTTTCTTCACGTACTGTGCAAAAACAAGGGAATACGACTTTCCAGTCTGGTTGTTTAATCTTAGGACATCTTACCATTAATGTGAAATGTAACAGAATTTTGTGGATGCATTGTAGAATCATATTCTTGTGTTGGGGGGGTCTCTCTTGACTTATCTGTACAAAGGGACACGTAACCAACCTGCAGTTCACTTTTTGATGACTACAGGGTGGGTCTGTTTATTCAAGTTCTGTATATAAACTGCTTTATATAGTTCTGTATGTCTTACAGAGGGTGCATAAAATTGTCCCTTCACTGCTTATGATAGATAAACTAAGCACAAATAAAAACTAAACTCAGGCTTATAATTTTCACAAAATGAAAACTAATCTAAAAGCCAATCTAATTTGAAATAAAAATTTAATTACGGTGGCCAGTGAGAACGAAAAACAGAAACAGGATATAAGCAAAAGCCAATGAAAAATCAATAACTATTACAGCATTGAAAAATCTGAAATAAAAGTTTCTAGGAGTCTCGCAAGTGAGGAAGGGTTTATGATTATCTTTCTGTGTGATTATCCAGGATTTATTTTTAAGATTTCTTTACACTGCAGGGTTTTCAACATTTTAGAAGTAACTCAACAAGGCTCATCAGGTTCTGGTTACATTTTCAGGAATGATGGTCTTGGCACATGGAAGAAGGGATTTGATATTGGTGGTGCTCCGATTCTGAATGCAGATGGAGGAATTTTATCAAAGTATTTGTAAACATGGATTTGTTAAGTGGACAAAGAATGTCAGCAAAAACTTGGCGGAAGTTGGTGCTCTTGTAGCATTTCTAGTTTATAATGTTTTTGGTTCACAGCATATAATAACTATACAACTGTGTCACCTTATTAGCACTATTAGCTTTCACCATGCTGAGTTTGCCTTTCTGTTACCTATATTACAGTGGTAAAGCTCTCAGCCTAGAGGGCTTGTAGAGAAGGGCAGACTCACTGGGCTGCCTGTGAGGGTCGTGCTCCCCACTTTTGCTTGTTGTCAAGAAGCTCTACACATATTTTATTTACTCAACAATTTACCTGCACTTCTAATGCAGGATAATGGCCGTGTGATGTGTAAAGGCTGTTAAAAAGTTGCACCAACACCTACCAGTACGGTCTATAACATTGTACCCCCCTGTATGTCTTAAATGGCAATGATGCGACTTGCAACCACATGTAGCTACACATTAAACAGGAAAAAACCTTTAATAGCATCAGGTCATGTGCAGTATGTCAATGGAGCTACTACTCTTACATTCATAAAGTTTAATGTCTAGTCATCTTAAACTGGTATATTGGTAGTTCATATTAGCTGCAACCTACAACTCAGATAAAATACATATGTATTACAGAGCAGCAAAGATTTTGTGGTTTTACCTTGGTTAAGTAATTATGTATATAGAATGCAATACTGACTGAAACTCACCTGCTGTTGTCAGAGTCTTGTCCAGACAATGAAGAGCCAAAACCAGGCGTTGCTCTGCCGGCCTCCCCTGGTCCAGCTGTTAGACACAGAGGTTCTGAACCTGAACTAGGCCTTGACTTAGGGCTCTCCACAAACACAGAGGAGGAGGCAGAGTCCTTGCGGAACGACTGCCGAACAGGTGAGGCCCTGGGTGTGCTGGAGTATGAGTCCCTGTCCCTTAGCGGCATGTCTGGGATTTTCTGTGGGGATGAGGGGGGCATGCGAAAACCCATACCCAGTGTGGCTGAGGAGTAAGTGTCCGAGTAGAGTGAGCCTCCAGGCTTGTATAGGGAGTCCTCCAGGTCCCCTTGAAGAGCTGCAGCTGAGTAGGTGCTCAGTGAGCGCACAGAGCCACGACGGTACAGGCCACTAGAAACAGGGAAGCTAAAGGGGTCTCCAAGTGTGGCTAGCGACTGGGTGGAGGCGATGCTCAGTCTGCCCTCATGCATCAGACTGTAGGGATCTGCATACAGTGACTCATTCTTCATCAGCGCCATGTTCTTTGCAGAAACTTCCTCATCAGGCTTGACGTCCCGGCGCTCGAGGATGGCACTAGGTGAGGGAGACAGGCCTACGTTGGCACTGTGGCCAGCTGAGGGATGGTGGGAATGGCGTTGTTGCTCATGCTGGGAATGGGACCCAGCAAAGGATGGAGGACGGCCCCCACTGTATGAAAGGCGTGAGCGGGATGGGGAGCCAGATGCTGAGGCTGAGGATGAGGGAAGGGTGTTGAGGCGGCGGGTTGGAGAGGAATCCCGGGAGGAGTACACCATCTCCCTCTGATAAATAACAAGAAAGAACCATGGTCATCATGGAGACTTAGGGATGACAGAGCTGTTTCTTTCTGTCAGTTTGATGTGAATTTGACTAGATCTTACTGCGAGAAGACAAGACGTCACAGTCCACTTATGTAAAATTAAGATGAAGTTCACAAAAGACCAATTACTCTTGCCATTGCAGATTTTGGCTTCAGAAAATGTTCTTGAAAATTTCTTATTTTAATTCAATCAGCCTCAGGAGAAATAAATTACCATGCCAAGCAAAACTGGAAAGACTTGAGCACATAATACCCCTTGTTTCACATAGTCACGATGTAGATTTTCCTTTTTCTGGGGTAATTAAAGGGTAAAGCATTGCATCTCAGTATTTATTCTAATAAGTCAAGCACCACTAAATTCAGCACATGAAGCCAGTTGAAGGACAACTAAATAATGTACATTTTCAGCTTTTGTCTCATCTACTCAATTCATGACAGAGCAGCAAGTGCTTTGATGCTCTGTTCAACTCATTTTTGCCTTGTTGTGTTGTTGTGAAGATTCAAATATTTGCAGCTCTAATAAGCTAACTCCTTTGTTTTTGGTTGCAATAGGCTTGGTTTGTTTCTGAAATTGTTCTTGTTGTTAACTTTTCTTTTGCTTCAAAGCATCTCAGTAAACATTCGTGTGGAATGACATGAAACACACCACAGGCACAAAAAACTGGAGCATGACAAGGAATTTGTGCTGCTGAGAATTTCATGCCTATGGACAAATTTCTATACTTGAAATATACTTCCACTATATGCTGGAATTTTTGTATAGTTGTAAACAGAACTGCAACAACCAATAAGAAGCTTAAAAAACTCTAGGCTTAGAATTGCTCCAAGACATCAGAAAACATGTGGAAGGGCCATTTACAAGATACTTTTGAAAAACACTGTCATGAGACTGAGTCTCATCTTGGGCTGTGTAATTACTGAAAAGTGTATAACTGCAATTATGAACACTGATACAACTGATGATCAGATCGCTGTAGGTGGCGTATGTTGGAAACACAGGAAATGTGTGCGCACAAAAACGTTCATTTATAGAATAGTGCGCATGCACATTTTACGCCTGTTTCCATTTCAAAATCACAAACAGCTTTAACATTTTTGCACGTGAGGGACGCTTTGCTCCACCCATATGGTGAAAAAGGTCAGGTGAATGCCCTTGGTGAATATTCAATGATACCCATTTCACGATGGACCAAGAGGGAAAATGAGCAAAAAAAAGAAATTTCACTAAATGTGAGGTCAACATATTAATAGGTGGGCTCAGTTCGGGCGTCACTAATGCCAGAAAGGCAAAAGAGTGGGACGTGTGGCTGATGCCGTAAATAAGGCTGCCTCAGAGGGTCAGACTGTGGCTGAAGTAAAAAACGAAATGGTTTCTGACTATTGTATCAGTAAATAGTTCCGTGGTTTGTTTATCTCGTATCTTTTGTTAAGCTGCTATTGAAAACACACAGTGTCCTATTTTGGTTGTTCAAATCCTTTCAAAATAAAAGCATTGGCCCATAATTGAAAATAAAGACTTTTATTGTGAAAATATTTTCAAAGGTCTCTTATTTGTCATGACTGAACCTAATAACTGCCCACTAACCCTCCAAAACTCCCAGTTAATTGGTGTGTTCGCAGAGCTTTAACATATCTGCATCTGCATAACATGTATTTCTCAAATTGAAGTACTTACAACACTTAAACATATAAAAACATGAAATAATTTAAATAAGTAAGTGAAACAAATGCCAATATGTGAGGATAATAATGTAAAATTTAGAAAAATCATTTGTTAAGTAACCAAAATACATCAAATCACACTAAGACATTTCCTTCACTGCAGAACCTATGGACAAACAAGAGCAACACAGTTTGCAGCAAAATAAAAATTAAATCATGAATATCAGTTTTTGAAGTTATGGGCTGCCAAAATTATAATTACAACTGAACTTCATTAATTGTACAGAAACAGTCTGCCACAAACAAAAAAGAAAAAAAGGTGGACTGTGCACATTTCATACTTTTAAATGATTGGGAGCTTAAGTCAAGCTTGGTTCCTAAATAAAATGTTGCTCAATTAATTTCAAATATAATTTCCTGAAATAAAAGTTGCAACTATCTTGGCTCCTAATTTTTTCTTAATGTGTTTTTGTTCACTTTAAAGGGTTTTGCAGACAAAATGCAAGAGAGGCATGTGCTCATTCTGGATTCTGCTGACTTAATTTACATGTTTCCATTGTGGCAGTGGCATCTTAACTGCTGGGTAACAATCACTGTCTCTGTCAAAAACTGACTTCAAGAGCAGTCTCTAGATTAGAGTTTAAAGATCTCACATTTTAGATTTTAGAAAAAATAAATGTTACTCTTGCATAATTAATTCAGATGGTATGGGACTGGTCAAGAACTAAAGCAAAAATATACCTGATTCAGACCAAAGATTAATGACAAAACGCAACAGTTAAAGAAAGTTGCAGGGGGCAGTCGCAGCTTAATGAACCGAGCCATTGCAACATGAATCAAGCTGGCTGACGGTGTTGCCTGCAATTCAAGTTGTCAAATCGTCAGGTGCTGGTTTTAGAATGTCAGGCGCATCATATTTTCTTACAGCCAATCAGAGTCTTAAAGCCAAGACATATAATATGTAAAATGGGATATACCATGCGTAGTCTACTGTGCTATACAGTTTGCCAACAGTGATGGACACCCTGTCGCCAAGAAGTGCAGCATCACCATCAGCTGTTCCCTCAGGCAAACATTGTCCCGTCTGCAGTGTTTGTCCTGAGAGGCAGTACATACTCCTTTAATCATAAACTGCTCCTGATGTAACTGGAAGAAATTACCAAAATATGGGATATCTCCAGCCTCATACTCACGGCATAACAGAAATAAGTTGGAGTAATCCCATTGAGGCATCCTGTTTAAACACACATGGTCGACTCCAAAGCCTTGATGCTTTCGATTTTTTTAATCCTTTCACTTTTGGACAGTCCCCCTTTTTTTTAATTAAATGTCTTAATTAAATTGTATAAAATCAAATATTTCGTTGTCCTGAGATATACTGAATGAATTATCAATTAATGTAGTGCAGTATTTACATGATATATCTTTCCCTTTGCAATAAAAATGTACTTAAAAATGTCATTTTAAACTTGTTCACACAAGAAAATAGCTTTTGACAATAAATGCGTTACCCTTTATAATGGGTATTACTGAAATTCTGTCCCTTCTAGTGTTTAAATCATGCTTTCATATAACCTCTTATTGATCCAAGTTTGTAAATAAAAATGCATTTGAGCTTCTGCAGTTTTTAGGTATAAGTTCTCTCTCTATGTTGTCAATCTTTTCTCTGCTTTTTATATGCAGGCACAAACGAGTATCTGAGCATGCACAAACAAATAATACATGCAGCAGAATTCATATGCACAAAATGTTCACAGCTATAATTGCTGTTTTTCCCTGTCTGTTTGTATGGTTAATAGCAGTCGACTTCTCAGTATTGTGTGAATAATGCAGATGGTAAGCAGGGTTTTGTGTAAAATAATTAAAAAAATGTCTCCCTCAGGCTTCCTTGATCATCACTGGAGCAGAAATAGCTTTGGATGTTAAAATATGCTCATTTCACAGAGGAACATTCTTCTCTAGTGTCTGCACAGCAACAGATGGCCTACTTGAAGATAAGAAACTACATTTCCAGGAGGAATACCTGTTAAATTGCTAACCCATATACTTCGAAACAGCCTGTCAAAGTTACAATGAAATATAAAAAAAACACTATTTACTTCCTAAAGAGGAATGCTAATCCTCTTTATGCCAAGGCTCAAATTTCTTGCTGTTCTCACTGACAGCTCTGTTGTCAAACATTGGAACAAGAGGAGAAAAGATCAGACGAGAGATTCTTTTTCAAAAATATCACAGTTTACCCTCTTTACCCCTAAAATCACCCAACTCCCTCCCTGTTCCTCACCCTCAGGTCTCCGTTAGCCAGGTGTGCAGCAGCAGGGTAGGAGGCATAGATGGGCTCTTTTCGGTAAATCTTGATGATGCTGCGGTCCTGGATGTCTCGTACGTCCTCCAGCTCATAGAAAACATTGCGTGCCTCATCTTTAATTAAAATGGCTGTGTTGGGTGACTTCAGCATACCCGCTGTTAACTTCTGAGGGAACATGTGCACGATGAGAGCATGCAGCGTGTCCAGGCTGCTCAGCTCATGGGTGATGTGCACTCTGCGGGTCTCATCGCCGTACTGTAGGAACAGTACACCTAGAGATTAACAAAGAAGAGAGTTTTATTTCAAGGTGATGGCCTTTGAAGATGGAAGTGAATGGGTGGAATCAGTTCATTCAAAAAATAATAACATTTTTGGACAATTGAAAAATATTGCACTTTCACTTATGAGCAAAATGCACTTGCCTATATAAAAGTCCAAAAAGTTCTTACAAGTCTTTTATCAGCTATTATCTTTGATTGTAACAAAGTAATTTATGAACTGTAAGTTCTGGACATGATCATAGGATGGTGCTCCAAATGTTATTTTTTCTGTGTCAAAAGAAACAGCTAATAGAGTGGTGCAGGAATGAGTCAAAAAATGTGGAGATGGGTTAACATTTCGCACTTTCTGGTCCCCAACCTCCCACAGTAAATGGGATTTTCAATACCGCTTTTGAATGCATGCCTGAATAAATAACGGCTGTGATGGACACACACACAAACTTTCTAATGTTTAATGGGAAATAATAAAGTGCATCTGGTGTTGCATGTTTTTGAATCTTAAACCTTAGACGTGTTTTTCAAACAACTGTTGCTAACTAACTGCGAACAAAACTATAAAAGTGGCCGGGGACCCGACAGCAAGCATTTCTGATTGTTTCTTAATAATTAATTATTCGTAAACTACTTCCACAGCCATGAGAACTAATTTGATAAGGTCACTTGATTCCAAGAAAATTCTCAAACAAGAGGTCACAACAAAATGTTGCATAGTGGAAATACTGCAGTTGCTTTTAAGTCAAATGACCTTGTTGCAATCCCACAGTACTTTACTAAAAGCTATTCACTCTCACCAATTACTTTTAAGCTTAAAATGTTGTGAAAAGTAGGTTCTTTGTAAAGATTATCCCAAAGAGCAGAAGATGCAAGTTTCATATTTTTTGGTTTGCTTCAGCTTCCAAAACACAGTGATAACTCCCACAGGTTTTTAGTAGGCTTGCATTCAAGGACTGGTGCGATGCTAACTTCTGCATTGACCTACAAAAAAACCTCATCCCTGCACCCATCTATAAGAAGTAGAGTGGTTCAGCATTGAGCCCTTAAACCCAGAAATGAATCAACATTTAAGACTTCCTGTTCCTCTGTCTTATGTCTTTGGGATTTTTCAATGAGTATTCAGTTAAATGGCTGCAACAAAGTCTGTAGAGTACACAAGCTTAACAAATGCTGAGGTGCTCAACTTGTTTAGTAACAGTTTTATTATATCTCACAAAGTTAGTTGCTGAGTAGCTAACACTGCAGAGCTTGTCAGAAACATTCATCAGCAACAATTTTAACTTCTATGGAAGTTAAATTTGTCTTGCAAGCGACAACGTCTGACTTCTTATTTGATCAGGTCATACTCAAAGAAACCCTTTAATGGCAGCGTACATGTAACGTCACATTAAAGGAACTGTCTCCTTGTGTCTCCCTCTGCTGTAAGCTATGGAGAAATTTACAACAAGTTGTCAATATTCTCATCTCTATTTTTAGAGGAAAAAAAACTCAACGACATATACAGAGCCCGATCACAAAGAGAAAAACAGAAAGGAGTAAATAGCAGATAAATGCAGTCACACATTTTCTCACAATGCTCTGCAGTCACAACAGGTGACAATACACAGTAGCCCCAACTGGACAACTCCTAATTCTGCCATTAAAAACCACGTAAACTTAATCAAACTATCACTGGCTTTAAACATTAATACCCCAAAACATTGTTTAAATGCATTGCTGGTGGTAATACATTAGAAAGTAATCCATAGAGTACTTAATTAGAGTACTAATTAAGTAACGTCATGCATTAGTTTACAAGTCAAGTAATCTGGTACTACTTACTTTTTTCATAAAATTAACTGTTATTACTGAACAAAAACAGCCCCATATCTCTTTCTTTTTGTTACTGCAGAGCAAAAAACAGAAATGTGCTTGTGAAATAAAGTTGGAAGCTTAGCAGCGGTAATGCTGAAGTCAGTAGTTCAATGAGAGCTTCAGCTTCTGAAAATGTTTAGTTTAGCAAAGTGTGTACAGGTAAAACTTGTTTCCTCCACAGACTGTCAGCAGTTATCCAAAATCCCACTGAAAGATCCCATTGGTTTTTGTGATGAAACCAAGCTAATATCTGGTTTAGTCTACAAGATAACATAAAACTCTGCACCACTCTATAATGCATGTGCAAGGCAATCTAATTTTTTATATATCTCTTTGTAAGTAAAAATTGACCTCCAATCAATTATCAAAAAACTCTGATTATTACTTGAACAAACGTACAAAAATACCCCCTTTACAGAAACATTTGTATGGCAACCCTGGATTGTAAAGGTAAAGGTGAGTCTGATGCCTGACTAACCTGAAAATTCATCTTCATACACCGCAGGACAAACAAAAACAACAAGGACAGCAAAGAAAAGCCAGTGATTAAAAGTCAAGCAAAATAAGTGAGATAGTACAGACTCGTCTGGGAGAGAAGAAAACAAAGACAGTGGTTAGTGCAGAGACATGGAGAGGAGAGACTGGCGGCTTTATTGTTCTACTTCTGTCTGAACTCATCAGTCACTGCCGCTTCAGTTTTATAGCCGGTGTTTTATCTCGCTGTCGTGATGCAACACCACACCTTAGTCTTTATGAGTCTCACACTAATCCTCTCTGCACTCCAGAGGCCGCTTAGTAGTAAACATGTCCTCCTCTCTGTTCTTCACTCTTGTAGTTGCACAAAAAACTTTTCCTCCTACATGATCAGAGCTACTCAAATTAACCAAAACACACAGATTAACAAAATATACCTTATCAAAAACAACATTTAAACCAAATATGGAGAACTTAGTCAAGCAGGTTATGTGTGTTTTATTCTACAAACTCAAAGCCCCAAAAAGTTGGACTGTTAAGTGAAATGTGAATAAAAACAATATGCAGAAATTTACAAATCCTGAGTTGGGACAGGAGCATGAATACCACTGTGTCATGTCCACTGTTTTAAAACAACTCTGTGAGTTCCTGGGGACTGAAGATACTTATTGTTAGACTAAAAGTAAATTGTTTTCCCATTCTTTTTTAAAGTAAAACCTGAGCTGCTAAACAGAGTGGGGTTACCAAGACTGTATCCCGTGATTATGCACTGTGTCAATAGGAGACAGAAACAAAGCGCATGAAGGACATTCAAGTACTTGCACTCTTCATTGCAGCCATACTGTTGTAATGCCAGCAGAATGTGGCTTTGCATTTTCTTGCTATAATATAAAGGAGCATCACTAAAAAATGTTTAATCTGGAAACATGCTGCTTGTAGATCATGAGCAATCATGTTGTCTTTTAGCTTTACTTCACTTGAGCAGCGATTTCTCCAGAAAATTTGACTATTTTTATTAAAATACGTAACCTTGCACAGCAGATGGATCTGCCTGATTCAATGTCTGTAATCAGACAGAGCCATCTTGCCATCCATCTTCTTTAGAGCAGGAAGTGGTGGGGGCTTCGAGACAGACAACAGCAGACAGCGACTGCTAAGACAGACCTTCAGAAGTTAAATCAGATCTGGACCACTTTCTTTATGAAGTGAAAAACAAATAACACTTCTCTATAGAAAGGTTATTTTCACTCCACTTCCAACATGGTGGACAAGAGTTTGTTTTATGAAGAGGCTTACGTTCTGTCCTTTACACCATCCGATTGGCAGGTAATGAATGTGATTGACAGAACGATCATCCAATCACCTGCCAGATATGCTATTGAAAGATTCTGCCCATTTCCAAACACTTTCTACGAGCTCTTTCCCAGATAGACTAGTAAAGTATATTGAACGGTCCATCTGGCGTGTCAGGTTAGAAAATACAAACTGTAAATGGTAACATGTATAAATTACTTGATGGACTTTGTTCATAAACTGTTGGACTATTTGCCCATGCAGTTTATACAGTCTGGACAAGCTCACAACATCATTGTTAAAGAGCCACAAAGCCCCTATCAGTGTTGCTCATTTGATACCAAGTCATGGTACTATCATCTTTGACCACCTTGTGTTGGCACTTTGACCCACCTACAAGAAAGGTTTCTCTAAAAAGCAACCAAATAATATACGTCTACAAGCTTGATAAAAAAAGTCAATATGTTCAGTGCATTGTGGTGCAACACATACACTCAAAATTACTTGAATAAATGTTTTAAACTGACACCATATGATGTTAAGTAAAAATAAAGCTACTTCAAGGGCTACAAGGCTTAATAAAATGTTGTAATGCTATTCTGTAACGCTAGCTCACAAGTGGTAATAACAACTTAGAATTTACGTTTTATTGTTGATGCTGGTCTAGGAAGGCTTAATATATCTATTCAACTCATTTATCTCCTTTTTGCCAAAAAAAGAAAAAACAAATTCAATTGTTCATCTGCTGCAGGAGAATAGCAAACGTTACCCGACATCATTAGCATTAGAAATCAGTAATAATTAAAAAACCTTCATCAAGTCTTGAGTTATCCTCACACATCCTACTAAATCCTTGTCTTCATTCTTTAAATTGGTCTATAAAAGACTAATGTCATTTAAATGCAAATTAAAGTTTGCTAAGTATTTTCAACTATCTCAAATGGGATGAAAGAAAATTAGGTTTCACCCTGGTAACAGTATTCAAGGAGGGTCCGGGCATGCAAAAGAGTCAATGAACCCTCTTTCAAGTTAAATGTTCTTTATGTTTTAGACAATTTTAAAACTTTCCCTGTTTCTCCTTGCCCCTGTCCCAACTTTAGGGAATGAGTCTACCCCCCAGTGTAGCAGTTTGACTTGGATATCTTGTCTATGTCTAATTTGTATGAGCTGAAAAGGATTTAAAAATCGCTGTGCTCTTTCTATACTCACATTTTACATATTGTCCCATCTTTTTTCAAATTATCCTTAAAAGACATCAACCTTTCTTTCCCATTCATGAAGTTTAAAAAAAAAAAAAAAATCCACTTACAGTTTTCTACAGCACATAAGCTTGAGAAATCTAAACCTTTTTGTGAATGAGGTGGTTGTTATTCCTATTACTTTTAAGCACAATGGTTCATTTTAGCAGCTTCACGTGCTAAACTGACAACTGCAAATCTGTTTTGAGTCCAACCAGCATGCTGTGACAGAGCCTGCCAGCAGAGCATCAAATCTTAACCTGGAGATCGTAGCTTATTCTGGCTGGCAGAGCGGGACAGCGGTAGGCTCTGGCGGAATCGGTTCATCCGGTTGAAGCCGATGGGCATGTCCGCCTCCGACATTGTCTCCAGGGATTCGGCAGAGGCAAAGGAGAGCTTGGCGGCCTGGTCGGCAAGCCCAGACTGGGTAGACTGGGAATGCCGTGGACTGCGGCTCTGCAGGAGAAGAGGACAGACAATCATTTAGCAAGAGGGGGGAATCAAGGCGGAAACAATTGATTGTAATGGGACGATGGAATAAGACCAACCGGAAAAGAGACAGAGACATCAAACAATAAACCACATAACAAGATTAAGAGACTTCAACAATGGTTTAGTCGCAAGCCATTCACTACGATTTACAAGCGTCACAGTATGACTTGAATTGAATGCTGCAGCAGAGAAACAGGAAAAAAAAGTTGTTCCCAAATGACATGCGACTGCAGGGAGTCAGCTTTCATGAATCACCTGGTGGGTAAGAGGCAAAATTAAGCTTAAATTTTGCTCCAGCTTTGCATAAGTTATGTCATGTTTGCTCAGTTTTGCACACCTCCAACAAACCTTCATCCAAACTCTTGTCCCTGTAGTGCCACAAACTTTAAACGAGTGCTCGTGGGAGGGGAAGAGAAGCTCATGCAAATCCTTGCCTGTCACTGTGGGTTTATCCTGCCGGCCTATGCCCAGGCGTCTCTCTCTCTCTCTCGCCCAGAGACAGTTAGTGCAGCTGCAGCCAAGCTCGCCGAACTGGCTCCCTGATCCCTCGACCACTAGAGCTTCCCCTACAGCTCAGAGACTGCTGTAATGAGCTCCTCGAATACTGTCTGCTGGTTGTATAGATGACAGAGGCAGACACACCCTTTTAGGCATAGTACAGTAGCTGTGTGCATCTCCTTCTCGCACCATGAACCACAGAGCTTTGGAACAAAAGGGTTTTTTTTTTTCTCATTTCTCTGCTGGAATCAAACTGCAGCATGGAGCGACTATGAATTGACTTAATGTTGTGAGTAAATGAGGTCAATAAATATCTTGTCCATACTCTTATTCACTGAACAGGGTTGCATTTGATTTAAAAATGCACATTGCTCATTTCTATACATTAACAATGTACCATAAGTGAAACAAAGAGTAATAGGATGGAGAGTAAACAAAGGTTTTACTCTGTAATTCCAAACACCCACAGATCTATAAAGAACATACTAATTCACTCATTAATGAGTCTGTTAGCTGTAAAATAACACAAGAGTTAATAATACTTAATAAGCTGGAGCTGCACAACAAATCACTTTCATATTGTTTGTTTTAGTGTTCCCCAAAGCACCTTGTAGTTAATTCAAATCCTACTGCCTCTCCTTGAGATCCACCTCAGCCCATATACGAGTCAGTTTTCAGTCCTTCTCCCTCTGGATTTCAGACCATTAGCACCCCCACCCATATATCCAATGCATGTTAATGGTAAATGGACTTAACCTTGTACTGCGCTTTTCTAGTTTTTCTGACGACTCAAAGTGGCTTTATACCACATGACATCTTCCCATTCACATCCATTCACTCTCACATTTACTCATCGATGGTTGACATTTCTATAGCCCTTTTCACACATGCAACCCTGATATTAGCAGGAAATTCCCTGACATGGTTGTTCAAATTTGCTCCCTGATGGACGGGGGAGAAGTGGTGGATAGTGGTAGTGGTGGCCAAATGGTAGGACATGATGTCAAAATATGCAGCAGAAGTCAGTGTTCATAATACAATACTAGAGAAAGCAGCAGAGGTTTACTTATGATCACAGTTTATGCTACTGATGCAGCATTGAGAGCAACTTGGGTTCATGGTCTTCCCCAAGGACACACTGGCATGTAGTAGCCAGAGCTGGGCTCCAACTCTCAACCTTCCATGTAATGGCGTAGTGGATCTACCAACCAACCCATCCATACACATACAAATTCTATTATTACTACTATTCACAAAAAAATGTTCCTTTAACTGCGTTCAGTTTAAGTAATTAAATTACTTAATTTATTCATTATTTATTCATTTATTATTTACTACCACTGATGAGAACACATTTTTGATCTGTAAAAACAAAGCACCTCTCTGAATAAAGCAAGCAGGGACAACTCAAAGGGAAAGAACACATTAAAAGCAAAACATACAAACAAACCAACAAAAAACTGTTATATTCTCATCATCACAAACATAACTCCAGACTATCTCCATGCAATATGGATTATTGTGGCGTTACTGACAGCCCAAGCCTGATTACCCCTGGTTACACCTATAATAGTGGTGTCAAAGTTATATCTACAGACTGTTAATATTTAAGTCATACAAAGTAAGAATTATCTGTCTGATTACTGGGCAGTTTGCTAGGACATCGCTGCATACCACAATGCAATCACTACAAACCCTCAGTAGAAACTTCAGAAGCAGCTATGGTGACAGAATAAAGGTGAATAATGTTTAAGTAACGAGCAGATAAATGATGAGCAGCAGTTGACTACTGCAGTTACTAAAAACAAAAGGAGAGGAAACAAACAGTAAGAGAAGATCACACTTACAACAGCTGAATCAGCTGAGGCAGAGGACAGAATTTTTTTGACCCTGGTCGACTAAATAATGAAACATTTTTTTTTAGGAAATACACTTCTGATGTATCCAAATACTGTTTCACTTCTGCAGCCACTTTATAACACTGTAATCTTCAAACTTATGTCTGGACTACATTCAGAGACTGGCAGCAACATGATGCTGTGCAGCAGACAAATCACAGAGCTTGTGTTCTGCAGTGTTTGAGCATGAAGTTTCATTTTGGGGGTTGTGCACGTCAGGCTACAAGCACAGTTTTCTGTGATTGTTTAGGGCTTTGCTGACCTGAAGGGAAGGTTATGGCAAAGACATTGAACTAACATTTGCCCCAGTGTTTATTACTCATGACATAACATGTCTATTTTACTTTTATCCATTTCTCACCAGTTTGATTTGTAATTTTTTGTACAGGAGGCAATGGGGCACTATGCAGCTGAGTGGCAAGCAGCTGGGATGATAGCAAAACCCCTGAGTCTGAGGGCATGCAGGTCTGTGCGACAACTTTTGCTTTATCCACAGGCACGGTGCAATAGAAGTGGAAAGTCTTCTGGCACAAAACATAAAACCTTGTAGCATGACATTAAAGACATTCATAATATTTATAAAAGTAACAGAAATTAGTTGAGCAGTTTGTCATTTAAATAGACTGCAAATGTAAAAGGCTATTTTACAGTTATCTTACCTTCAGACATAACCCACAATATTGATTAACAGAAATGTGTGTCTTCTCTAGAAGCAGTGGTAAAATTGATCATGAGGCTGACAGCTGGATCATGGAGAACCAGTAACGTCGGCGTTGTGCCAGCCTGCCATAGCGAAGAGGGAGCTGAGCCAAAAGGCAAAGCTATTTGCCAGAGCTTGCTGGAGAGAGTATATATCCTGTCTGGCCTGTTAATGCCTCAGAATCCCACAAGAGGAGATAGAAAGCATCCTTGGGAAAGGAACATCTGGGTCAGCTATGACTGAGGTTAGATAATGTGTGGACTGATAAATTGTTTACCCTTGCCAGAACCCATGTGATAATTCTTTAGTACTCGGTAAAGTCCATTTCTGTAGCTGTAGGGCAACACTGGTCAGCTCACAGAGAGGCAGAAAGGGTTCAAAACCTTTTGCTCTGACATTAAGTGAACAGAAAAAAAGTGAAGTATGCACCAAAGTCTGGGATGTGATTAATAAGATTGATAGGTGTGGGGTGTAGTGGTACTTCTAGCATGTCTATACCAGATTTTGATGCCAATTCCTAGCTGAAGTCGGACCTGAAAAAATGGAAGAAAATAGGGATGCCCAATATTATTGGTGTTACTAGAATTATTGGCAGATAATTGCTAAATATTGATATCAGCAGATATGAATATTCTTACCATTTAGTAAATTTGATATAATGGCCGTCTGCATTAGCATTAATTTTGTTAAATTTCTGCAAATTAACTTTACATTTAAACTACAATATCCAGGAATAGGGCCAATTTTTCTTCAGCAGATTGGTAAACCACTGTTGGTAGCTCTTATAGTGCAGGTGAAGCTTATTTAACAGATACAGCAAAAGATATATTTTGCACATAATGTTCAGGTAATCCAGAGAAAAAAGTCTGTAGTTGTATCAACATGCTGGTATCAATATTAGTAAACTGGCATCCATATTGGTATCACCCTCAATAATTTGAAATTATCAGCACATTAACCTGACACAAGATGGAGCATTCAATATATTTCACTGGACCATCTGGGAAAGAGCCAGTAGAAAGTGTTCGGGAAGGGGCAGAAGCTTTAAAAATCATATCCGGCAGGTGTTTGGACGTTGGTTCTGTCAATCACATTCATTACAGGCCAATCAGATTATGTACCCGGCGGGCACTACTGCCGCAGTGTAAAGGATAAAATGTAGCCACTTCGTAGAACAAACTTTTGTTGAAACATGTCGGAAGTGGAGTGAAAATATCTTTTCTATGGAGAGGCTTATAGTGTTTGTTTTTCATTTAATAAAGAAATGCAGTCCAGATCTGATGAAACTACTCCTGAAGCTGTTAGCATCTATGCTAATCTCTGGGTGAGCAGTGGTTACATGCTGTCATCTTGCTTGTAGTTCCCACCTCTCCCTGCTTTAAAGCAGTGACTCCCAACCTTTTTTGCCTTGTGTACCCCCTGAGTCTTTTAGTCACACCATGAGTACCCCCTCACTCATATGTGCTGATTCTCCAAAAGTACAATGTATTCAACTTGGTTTATATGGATTCACTTCTATGTCTGCAGATCCACCGCAGCCTCAGTGTTTCTTTTGCGGTGAAGTCCTGACAAATAACTCAATAAAGCCAGTCCATTTACAGCAACGTCAGAGCACCAAACACTGAAGTGTCTGTCAAAGACAATAACATGTTATTACTGTATAGGTTATTGTCTCCCTGGGGAAAGTAGTAGTAGCGCACACTTACCATTTTACTGACAGGCTTATCTCAGTACTTCCAAGTTGGAAATAAATTATTAAATCTTTCCACTTACCCCCTGCAATGCACCCGCGTACCCCTAGGGGTACACATACCCCTGGTTGGGAATCACTGCTTTAAAGACCTCTGATTGGGCTGCTACTTTTGGGCCACTCACAATCGTTGCAGATTGGAGCTTTGCAAGATGGATCTGTCTGATTACAGACACTGAATCAACAAAGTCCATCTGCACTTCAAGGTTATCAGCAATTAGGATATCAGAAAAAATTGGATATTGTGACCCCCAGAAGAAATTATACTTCATGCAACAAATGCAAAATATGAATAAATGTATTATATAGATCACTAAGAAAGCAGGAAGGCATATTCCTTATTCTGAACAAGTTGTTATGTTCAATGTTTAATGCATTTGAGAAAGAGGCTGCAAATTCTGACACTGTGCCAAATGAAAACATTTCTTAATCACAGTTTAAGATATAAAACCTGCACGGGGCTATAAATCCATGACAGCATACAGGGTAGACATCGTACCTGTTTAACTTCAGCATGCTCTCATTGTAAGGATGTAAGCATGCTTAAGCTAACACTTTACAGCACTGTATTTAGAACCTCCCAGAGTGCCGGCACATTTTTCTTCTGCTGTCTTGATAGGTTAAGCAGTTAATTATGTAACTAATTTATCATTAAGTTAAATGAGTGCCAGGGATTAATTCCTGTCAATTAATTATGCTAATCATTTTTCTACATTACATAAACCAGATGAGCTTTAACACCTTTAACTGCCACTGTCACTCTTTAAATGACCTGCTACGCTATCAGATGTGTTTACCAAGCAAGTTACAATCATTAGGACTGAGAGGTGGAGCAGTTCTTCATAATGTACGCTTCCTCTGTCAATATCACATATATTTCAGTCACACACCCACACACAGAATGATAGCGGTGTTGTCCAGTGATAGTGAAGGAGACGTGTCTGAACTCACAGAGGAATAGTGATGCTGACAGATAACCCCCCACTTGCCTTCTAATAGGGTCATTTATCTAAACTGTGACCACTCTGAACATAGCAGCTGATACCAGATATGAGCAGCACACATTGCAATGGGGCCTTTTCTGAACAGCTACATGAGAATAGGGCTTCGTAACATGGAGCAAAAATCATATCTTGATATTTTCAAAGCTTGATGAAAATACATCAATAATAAATATTTTGCCTTTTTTCTCTGTTAAGAAATAAGAAACAATGCAAATGAGCTGTGGTTTGTGTTTACCAGCTCAATACTTGGCCCTTTTTCAACACCATTAAAATAAATGAAAACTCCCAGTGTAAAACTTGAATCAGATCTTTAAAAAATAAATCTGCTTTTGGGATTTATCTCTGATTGGATTTTAATCCTCTCAGGGCACAAACCTTGCATATCATCTTTTCTACTTGATCTTGGCTGATAACATTACATTCATCTTTTGTTGCTTGTTTTGATGTGCTTGTGCTCTTGGCAACATTGAAAATAAGGAAAACTATTCCTTTGCTAGAATGAAGTTTTACAAAAAAAAATCCACTTGAAATTGTTATAGATTGTTTAAAGCTTTGAAAATGCTCCTCTGGTTTCTTGCCGAGCATCAAAATGCTAAGTTTGATGCATCTTTGATGAATACACAGTGAAGGTGAAGCTACCTTGTTGTTCCTGCACTTTGAGTCCTATCACTGGAATAACAAATAAACCTAGAAGTGCTTCAAGAGCACAAATCTCTGCTGTGGCATTTCCAACATTGTCAAGCTCGCGCTGTTAACAAATCCTCAAAATCATACATGGATCCACATTCATGACTGATCAGTACCAAAATTGAAATATGTGTGTCCCTTGTGCCAATACCAACATTCCCTGAAAACATCAACACAATCTGTTGAGAACTTATAACTCAGAGTTATTAGCAAAAATGTGGAAAACTGCCCTATCTCGCAACCTTAACAAATACTAAAAAACGCTCCTTGGTAAAGGTAATTAGAGATTGATAATTTTGTTATATTTGGTTTGTCAATTTCTCACAGTTAATGATTTGATGCAAATTCAAGCTAATTTGAACAATCCTCTGAAGTATATTGTTTACTAGTTTATTGCTATTAAAGTAATGTCAATGTTCTCACATTACTTAAGCTTGCTACACACCAGGTGATTTTTAAGCCCGACTTTAGACCTGATTTGCCCCTCTCAACAACCAGGGAGGTGTGACCAGTTTAATGACTAGACACAGTCAGTCATTTCTCTGTCAATTTAGACTTCATGTGGTTGAGTAGATTTGTAAAAGTTCTTATGGATATCAAAAAATCATAGTGTTTCCCTTTAATAAGGTTTGATATTTGATGATCAGTTCAATTGCTAATTGCTGTTCCTTTCTAATGTGAGATCTTCTGACAGTAGATTATTTGTGAAAATTCTAGCTGTTGGGCTGTTGTATAAGACTTTCACAGAATGTATGATCTCATCTGAAAAATTTTACTTTTCTAAAAATTTAAATAAAAATGTCCACTCAAGACAGTCAAAAGCATGTTGTACTAATCGTTTTTAAGTCCCTGTTTTTTATGGGCCATATTTATTTTTCTTCTGGAGTCAAGCTTCACCATGCAAGTATTTACTGTATAAGTTACCGTGTCTGGTAAGTTGTGACTACACACCTTAGCTGTGTACATACATACAATACTTTGCTTTTGTGTTGTGTTTAAGGGCCCATATTTTGCCTTTACTCTGGTTCAGAGATTTGATTTTGAAGACTGCTTGAGTATTTCCACCATTGCTAATGATAAAAAAATTATATTTTCCAAAAACAGAGTACCCCTGATCCAGCAGTTTTATCTCTTTCTGAGATGCTCTGTTGGAGCTCCTGCCCCTTTAAGGCCCCTGTCCCTACATGGGCCCAGCCTGCTCTGCCTGGTCCGGTGGTCTGGTTGGTGTGTTTGGTAAGTTCAGCGCTGCTCAGCACCATGTTTTGAGAAACTTTGCATTCTGTCTATTTTCCATGCTCTGCACTGGTTGAATTTGCTTAAGTTACTGACAAACAATGGTAAGGTGTAAAGGTGCCCCGATAGTATTGGTACTGATTTTTGTAAAAAAAAAAAAAAAAAAAAAAAAAAGTGGACCTGTGGCTTAACCTCATGCGTGCTTGGGTATTCCATTCATTCATCTCCTGTTCCTGTCATCCTCTTAAATTAACTGTAGCCGAATCTCCAAAACATTGGTTTCAGTCCATTAAATTGAAAACATTAATCCAGGATCTAAGTCTGTACTGAAATTCATGCTGGGACAACAGAATAAAAGCTAATCAGCTAAGCTAAACTAGTTACACATTGCTCCAAAAGAAATGCACAGTGTGTGCAGCGATGCATTTGAGGTCCAGTCAGAAATCATTGTGATGCTTTCAGGTTGGCTCAGTAAGTAAAACTAGTATTTGATGAAGGTAAGAAAATGTTGTGTTTAAATGTAACTTACTGAGATGGAAATTAAAATTTTTGGCTGAACCTTGAATACATGACATTGGGTGGGGGTGAAATTTGTTTTCCTAGCATTATGAAAAAAATCCATCAGATACATTATGTTAATGAATTAATATTTATGAGCTTAAGACCTTTTATTTATTAAACTATTTGCACTGTTTTGAATGTTGGATTGAAATTATAGCCAGTCTGTCTCTAATTTTGTTTTTTCACATGATGAAACAAGTATAAAATTAATCTTTTATTGCATAATTCACATGACCTTACTGCAGGATACTTGTTGCATTGCTTGAGATTTTTTTGTTCTGCTTGGTATGGCATCGGTAATGGCCGATCTCAGGCCAGGTCATTGGTATTGGCAGAGAAAATCCTGATCTGGGCCTCACTAATAAGATGTCACATTGGTAGGTCTATTCTGGAGGCCAGGGAGAAGAGAAAACAATAACCAGGAAGCATATCTACTGCTGAAGCAGTCATCATATTACCTGCTCAATATAAAAAAGAGTATTTACTATACATTAGTTTACTTACTTAAATTCAGAATATTAGTTGTCCTGAAGGAAAAGATGGTATGGAAATGTTCAAAAAGAAAACATGTCACAAACATCTCTTGGAGTTTTGTTCATTCATTCTTTTCAGAAACTGACAAACCTTTTCTTTATACCCTTTTCTAATATAATTGTAAAATTTCAAGACCAAACAGTCTATTTAGAGTTTCTTTGGACAAGGAAAGAGAATTCTGAATGGCTTGCAGCATGAGAAACTTTGCTTTTCACAAAGCCCACACGGTTCAGTTTTTTAATCTTTGTTCCAGCTGTTGAAGAAACACTGTTTAGGTGGACTGAGTCACACTCTTTTTCAACAACTTGCAGCAGAACAAACAATAAAAGTCTGATGTATAAAGCTGCAAGCCTCCCCAGCTGTCTGCATATATATTCTGTGTCATCTTGCCTTGTTGCAAAAGGCTCCAAACACTGACATCCATATTGAGGGTTTATGTGAAATGAAAACTGAAATTATCCTTGTGCGTTAATTTTGCAGTGTAAATATTATATGTGAATACACCATCTGGCCAAGCATCTGGTCCTGTGAGACATGCCAGTGTTATACATGATCATGCTCACAGGAATTTTGGAGGGAGACCAAATACCTCCTTCTAATTGTCCTTCACAGAGCTCCCTCAACACCTCTCCTCTAACCTTTTCTTTAAGAGTAATCCAGACTTTTTCAATAGCACTCAATTACTGTGGAAAACTACACACTGTTATAAGGGCATGGTGAGAGAGAGAACAAGTAGGGTACAGGATGATCTTAGGTGGAACAGAGGAGAATACAGTTAAAAGCACAATACTGCAGCCTGACATCAGACCCCGGGGTAAAAGCAGCATTAAACTTGATTGCAACCTCCTACCATGTCTGTCCTTGTCTGGTGTGCTTGCCTGGTGCACACACACTCTAAAACACACTTAAAGGGATGTTCTGTTATCTCTGCTTAAGGTCAAGTGACTACAGTCTTGGATAATTTTAGGTTTTGGGGAGCACATCAAACTTAATCTGACACTTTAGTATTGCCTGTCTTTGTCTGCAATTCTCCTGGGGCCCTAAACACTGTGAAAAGGATTTCTTAGTTTGTGCTGGTATAAGAGACAACTTAAAGGAATTGTTTGGTATTTTTTAAATGGGTTTGAATTAGGTTTTTGTCAGTGATAAACATTAGCAATCAGAGATTTCAGTCAGCTCAACCTTTTTGAGTACCCCTTCTAATAAGGTTATATTTTTAACAAGCATTTTCTTGTTTGTCTGTCAGGGATGTTTCCCACATTTTTGCTAATAATTCCAAAAGTCTTTAACAGATTTTGAGACACTTTCAGGGATTGATGATCATGGAAACAAGAAGAAGTGATTCGATTTTGGTGGTGATCTGAAAATGGATGCAGATCCAGGATTTATTTTTAAGTATTTGGTAATGACAGGGCAGTTTTCCATATTTTTGATAATAACTCGGCTAACAATGTCAGAAGTGACAGAGGTTTCCGCTCTCAGAGCATTTTTAGCTGAGAAATCTGAAGGAGTGCAAGGGAAGAAGCTATAAATTATGGCAGACAGATCTGTTGCTTAACAGAATGGTCTTGTTCCAGCCTTTACCATCTTGTTATATTTTCATTTTCTCCCTTTTTTCCTTATTTTACACTAATCTTCCAATCTCCCTGATATGATGTCACCATCTATTTATCTACTGATCTACTTATTTTGTTATTGTCATCTTCTTATCATCATTATTATCATTTTTCACTTTTATGCTGACATTTAAACATACTTATGACATATATATACAGCACTTCAAATGTTTCCACTTTACCGCTTTCATTCCTTATATCTGCTTTAATTTCCTTGACACTCTGAGTTTGCATTTCATTCGTGCCCACTTGTTCCACTCTTTTGGGCATTTCTAAGTTTGACCTGACTGTTTATGCTCATTTCATTGTTCCCTGGCTTTGTGTCTTTGTTGTCTCTTTTAAGTGCTTTGTAAACTTCTGTTTAAAAAGGTGCTACATAAATAAAGTTATTACTATTATTATTATTATTACTTCTTTAAAATGTATTTATTTTATTTATTTTATTTTAGGAAAACAACAAGTTGCAACAACACAGCACAGTATGTAGTTTACAGTCACAGGACCAGTGCAAAGGGCTGGAAGGCAAAAGAGTGTCAGCTAGCACTGACCACGGTGTTAAGCGGCAGCACAGGCTTTTTAATTTAACATCACAATTTTGTTTTCATCTCATTGAAATCTAAGCTAAACTCAGAGTTTTATTTAAAAATTAAAGGAAAGAAATCCCCAAGACAAAAATTTAGTTAAGTGCTAATAAGCTACCATTAGCTAATTAACATTATTCAATGATTCCTGCATTGTCATGTTCAGAAAGTGTAATAATTGCAGTCATGTTAAATATAAGGCAGTTATATACTGATCAAATTAAAACCATTAACTTTGGTTAAATTATGAGAAGACTGCATGTTCTTCCTGTGCATGCATTGGTTCTCTCTGAGCTTCCACCCACAGACTAATAACATGTTCAGTAGGTTTATTGGTGACTCCAAATCACCCTTAGGTGTGAGTGTGGGGGTGAATGGTTGTCTGTCTCTCAATGAGGCCCTGTGATTGGTTGGTAACCGGTTCAGGGTGTACCCCGTCTCTCGCACAATGTCAGCTGGGATAGGCTCCAGCCCCCCAGCGACCCCAAAGGGGATTAGGGGTATAGATATGGGTGAATGGATGTTTAGCACCTGTCTGCTATAACCTGTCTACTGTTTTAACTACAGATCATCCTTTGGAAGCCTCTGACAGCAGTGATCCCCTATCTGCTCCATTCTAGTGTTTCTTCTTTGACAGTGCTTGTTTGAAATAAAATTCAGGCTTGTTCCTTCAGCGATTATTGCATCAAATTGAAAATAACTTTCTTTCATTCAAGAGAATAATAATCAGATAGGCTAAAACACATGAGTGGAGAAAAAGACCTTAAATCCTTTATCATGAAAGAGGGAAGCATTTCTTTCCCTCCAGAGGGCAGCTTCATTGGTGTGTGATGCTATGTGAAAGCTATCAAATCATAAGTACCACATACATCATAATATCACTTTAAAATTGATCCTCAGTCCACACACTATCTTTTGGTGGCAGAAGTAAAATGAAAAGTCAAACCTGTGACAAATATGACAAGAATTCTAGCCTCGAACATGGCTGGAATAAAAATGTTTCTTATTCAGTCAATTATTAATTTATTCATTAACTTTTTAGAAAATGATAAGTTATGATGAATTTATATAAAGCATCAAGCAAACAGCATGGAACAGATTTGAACCCTTAATTGGACTTTATTTTCACTAGATGACATTTGTTTGATGACCTTTAAGATAATCTGAACCTCATATTTAATCCTGACATGATCAAAACTTAGGTTGAATTTCAGTAATCTGTCATCTATTCCCCACATGGCAAGTGCAAAAACATCTGTGCTGCAGGGAGTGAATTTTAATATTTCTTATCTAAGACTGTTGTGATATAAGATCAAAGATTAGTGCAAAGCAGACCGACAGATCAAATTGTTTGCATCTTTCATCCTCCTGCAGTTTTCTTTTTTCTTTTGCTGTTTCTTACTCTCACTTTAACTTCACAGTGGAACTGCATGAAGTGGTGCTGATTTGTTCTCTTTTTGCCAACATTATTCAGGGTGCAGTTGTCTCGTCTAAATCAACGTCACTGCATCTTCGCTGGATTCGACTGACAAGAAGTCCCATGCTTATGTTCAGGGTTGCCTAGTAGGGTTTTAAAAATGGATGGGGACTGTGCAGGAACATTTACCACACAGGACTGCATACATTTTTTCCAGATATTCAGTGACTGCCCAGAGTCTTATACAGTATTTCCCGATTCTCTTCTCTGTGATGCTCCTCTCTGGTTGACAGCATCCTCCTCAGCCAAGCCACATAAAGTCACTAAAAGGGCCAAGCTAGGTCTATTAAAATAAAAGTTTGAGAAGACATCATAGCTAAGGATTTACCCTTTAACTACGTATCATATCTACTGTAATTACTGCCATAAAATGATGGATATATTCTGACCCTAATCTGATTCTCAAGAGTAAGAGAACAGGCTGTCAACATTACAAGCATCTAGGCTTATTTCTTTGAAGAGACAAAGACAAGTTTCATGTTCAAAGTTACAATTTGAAGTTTAACAAAACACATCCCACATTGAAATGCAAAGAAAGCTAATAGCAGCATGTTGCAACAGAAACCTCATTGATTTTAACTTAAATTCCAGCCTTGACAAGGCAGACAGCAAATCCCAGGAGAAAAGGATTTGGGCTGATTTAAAAAGACTACTCAGTTAGAAGTAACAGGTAGAGGTGGGCAGGGAGACCTTCACAGGCTGTGAGTCTGCCCTTCACAACAATCCCTACTTGAAGACTGAGAACTCTGAGAGCTCCACTAAGGTAATAAAAGCAGAAGAAACGATTGCCTACATGACAAAAAATCACTGATATTATTATGGCGGAGGGACAATGAAGGGGAGAAAGTTAGGAAGTTTCTAGAGACCAATGAATGACAGGAAATATTTTATCAGCAGCATTTTTCCATTGGTGTTGCGGCAGATTTCCTTACTCTTCAGTCACAAAAAATATTTATCTTGTTTTCTATTGCATAAAAAATAATTTTGGCCGCCCTTTTCCATTACTACATGCAGTTACAGTTATTCTAATAGAGGATTTTAATTAATCTATACACTTTGCATTTATCCTATTCTCTAAATGTTACAGTATATTTAAATAAGAGATTAATGGGTCAGACAAATGTTTAATCCACAAAAGATTTAAATCTTTGACAGGATTACAATATGCAAGAATGATCATGGCTTATTTTGTCCTGTTAACGTGATAAATAAAACCCACTGAATTCTTAAAATGGTCCAAAATGTTAATTAGTTTAATATTTCAATATAGTTTAATTGACCATTTATTGTTTTTTTTCTGTTTTTGAGATTTTTCTCCACTTTTTGGAGCTTATTTGTCTCCCAAAACAGAACAACTTCGTTATATTTATAACATAATTATAATAATAATTAGCTGTCCATCTTTTCTTTCTCATGTACATTTATTTGCTTTATGAACGCTTGTTTGAGAAATGGCAGAGCTGTTTTGGGATAGGCCCCAGTGTGATACATTTTCATGGGATCCAAAAGTTCTGGCAGCGCCCCTACATTAGGCCAACACAGCTGCACAGAAATTGCAGAAATGTAGCAGCATGTCTGATCTTTAACCAGTCCAGAACAGTACGTCACTCTGCTGTTACTCTCTCTTCATTGGCTTCCATTTGCAACTCGAATCAATTCAAAGCTCTACTTCTGGCCTACAAAACAGTTACTACCTGGAATCCCTCATTCAGGTTTACACTCCCTCTCAAACGCTACACTCTGTCAGTGAAAGACGCCACGTGATCCCATGTCAGCTAAGCTCAAAATCACTTTCTAGACTCTTCTCTGTTATTCCCAAGTTGTGGAATTAATTGCCCTACTCCATTCGATCTGCAGAGTCCCTATCTACTTTCAAGAGACAGTTGAGGACTCAACTGTTTGGGGAACACTGAAGCACTTAGCTGACTCTCCTCAGTAGTCCTCAGTGGACAAATGAGCTACTTACTACTGAGTATGTTAATGCTCAGTGGGATGTTGATGTCAAGGACATGAGGACTTGGTGAAGATAGTAATGATAATAAGATGATATTGGGGTGATCTTACAAGATTTTCTGCTTATTGCTTGGTTGGAAAAACAAAAATTAGGCACTACCTTGAGCACTACTTGGCAGTGGCTGTGACCAATCAAACTTAAATCAGTTTGTTGTGCATACTATTGTTGTTCCAGATTTTTGCTTGTGTTGTACTTACTCTCAGATGTACGCTGCTTTGGACAAAAGTGTCTCCTAAAATAAATTGTGACATCGTAACACTGTAAATTGCTAGTTTGGTCTTTAATTCGCATAATAATATTAATACCTAGGGTTTGGAAACCAAAAAACAATTCCAGTTGAGAGATAATAACAACTCCCTCAAGGAATTGATTTAACTTGTGGTTTTACTTATCAGTTCCTTTTACTTTGTTCTGCATGCCGTGCAAATCAAGGACATCACTCACATCAGGGGCTGCCAGCAGACATAATAACTAAGAAATCAAAACTGTTTTAATCTTTTGACAAAAAATATGATTACCTTTCAGTAAGAGTGAACACCAGCAACTTGCAGAAGCATTAATCTCTGCAGCACGGCACTGTATATCAGGAGTGTCATGTGTTTGACATTACTGCTATGCTGAAAACCTTTGTAGGTCAACTTTTTTTCCCGACACAGAAAATTAATAGGAATCTCTGAGGGAATGGTTGAAGAATTGGATCAATGAGAAGCATTGTTAATGGTTAAGAATGAAATTGTTTTCATCTAAAATTTGTTTTCCAATTTGAATTGGTTTATTTCTACTTCTCAAAATAAAAACTTACAAATGACAGAGGTTGCAAGAACCAAATTTTGCTTTAATTTGGTTAAAACAAAGTATGTCACAAAAGTGAACTGCATTTTCCTCCAGCAAGTCTATGCAATAATTTTGTCATGTGAAGGTGTACAGGTTCAGTGAGTAGTTTGGATGTAGAGAGTCTTGTGTACATAGACACGACACTGCACTATTCTCTCAAAGCATTAACCTGAATCTCTCTTATCATTTTTCATTTTCATGAGAAAACAAATGTAGAAATGTGCAGCAAAATCTGACTGTGGGTTACATACAAGTCCAACCTATTCAAAACTTTACTTTAGCCCTAATTGTTTGAGTAGTCAGGGATTAGTTGACAATCCAAGTAGTCATTAGTTCCAGACATAAACACACCCCACAATGGGTGATATATGATTTTTCATTATCCCACTTGGGACAATTTCTTTGTTAAACTGATCTGGACTTGAAAAAGGCAAATATATGTCAATTTGAGATGTCAAAAAACACCTTTTCTGAGGAAAATGGTGATGAAGTGCTGGTCTCCTGGGTGTTATCTAAGAGAGGCCCCCACTAATTTTCTAATATCACACTCCTAACACATCAGAAATCCTACAGTTTTTTTTTCTCCGTAGCCTTTTTACACCTCATTCTTATGATCATCTTTTTTCTGCAGGTGTCTGTCTTCTTCATCCTGCTTTTCATCCACTGTCAGTCATTTTCCCCCTCTGATCACTCCTAAAGCTCACTCCTGATCGTTGCTGAGCTGCTTTCCATCAACATTATCACCTCCGCCTCCGTCTCTTGTGGCTCAGGACAAACCTGTATTCAAATGCCATGCTTGTGCTGTCAGCATCTATATTTCAGGATCATGAGACTGAATCTTACTCCTCATAACGTGACTCTTTTTCAAACAACAAACAGGTCACAGCTCTAACTCTTGGAGAGCAAACTAAGGAAAGTGCTGCTTGCATTTCCCTTTCTATGATTGTGTCTAAGCATCTTTTCCAAATCTCAGGGCAATCTTCTGCCCAGACGCATTATCCCCTGTCCCCAAACACCCCTTGAGCCTTGTCCTCCTATAATAACACAAGGCTTCAATGCACAAGACTGATCGCTTTGCCAAATTGCTGTGAAGAGTGTGTCGATGCCACAGCTCTGCTCAGAGGGAGAGGGAGCAAAATGGTGGTGTGTTTTAGAGGGTAGATGACGGCTTAGATTGCTGGTAGTGATTCTTTGTGTGATAGAAAACAGAAACACCCGCCTGAAGACATAGCAGGGTCCTGAATGTTCCAGACTGCTTTATATAAATGTGTTTTTTAGTGCCCTACTTTTTCATAATTTCCACAATAGAGTGGTGCATGGGTGACGTCATTTTATAGACCAAGCCCAAAGACAGTGTTGTACTGGTTCCATCAGAAAAATAGTGTGTTTTTATGCCTTTGCGCTGGGAACAGCTGAGGCTGGAAGCATTATGTATTCAGGTTGTATATTCAGCTGGATCCACCTGATTCATTTTCTGTACTCAGGCAGATCATCTCACAAAGCTCAGCAATGGAAATGATTGAGCCTTGTTTGCAGAGACATGGCGTAATCAATCTTCGAGCGTGATGACTGACAAAGCAAGTTTACGTCTGTTGCTTGTGCAGAGACTAGATGCTACCTGCCTCAAAATGTACTCAGTATTGGACATTTCTTCATTAAATTAATAACTGCAACCTTTCTCAACAGAAATTATATTTTTGCTCCTCTTCCAACATATTGTGGTAAGAGCGTATTGATGAATTTGGTCATGTTTTGTACTTTGTACTGCGGCAGTATCATCACCTACTATAAGATCGGATTGTCCTGGAATGAGCGTGATTGACAGAACAATGGTCCTATCACCTTCAGGTTTTGTTTTTTATCTGGCATGTCAGGTTAATGGAGCCTTTTGGTCACCATTTACTGGTGATCAAAATATATCTTACAAATGCTTTGAATTAGTTCCATCAAATTTTGCACAAATGTTTGCAGTGATTCAAGGATGAATTGTGTAGATTTTGGCGGTCAAAGGTCAAAGTCCCTTAGCTTCACTTTTACCCTGCTTATGAAAGCAAAAGCATTAAAAGTTCTACTGTTTCTAGCTCCATGAATTAAAAGCCTTTTACACTTTTAAAACTATTTCGAGTGCCTGAACCTGGATTATTTGTACCCATTTTTTTTTTTTGTGTCATTGTCTCTGCATCTCTAGATGCATGGTTGAAGTATTTTGAGGGCAATTAAACAAGGGTCAAAGTCATGAAGTCCAATGGCCATCTTTTGCTTATAAAACACAGGATTCATAAATACTTAAAGAGATTTTCATAAATCTAATGCACTTATTGCTAAATTTTGCACAAATATTAACTTCAGTTAGATAACAAACTGGTTAGACTTTAAAGCAAGCAAAGAGTCTCAGATCTGCTGCCACATGGTCCATTTATTTTTTTTCTTTAACATTTATTACTCCTGCAGGCCCTTTTAAGGCAAGTACATTTGTTCTAACTGTATTTTGTGATTAAACCTCCTTACTCAATGCTTTTCTTTGCTGCTACTCTTACAGTGATTAACACAACAACAACTTGCTGTACTGAGAAGAATAAACAGAGAAATAACACTGCTTTTAGCAGAAACACAAGTCAGTTAATTAGTCCCTTGAAAATTAACCAGTAGATGAACAGCAACTATTTTGATAAACAAAAACATGTTTCAAGTATCTTTAAAGTGCCAACATCTATCTTATTATTGGTAAGATTGATGTTGGCAGTGTTGGTATTTTTATACAACAATCAGACAAATCATTCAGTAATGGCTAAAAATCTGATAAGTAATCAGTGATACAAATGACTGTTATTTAGAGCTTTGGTATGATAAACAATTTAGCTAAGGCTGCTAGGTCATTGAATTTTTTTTTATTCACAATTGATGAATTTTCATTGTTACTGAACACATTTGAAATGAAGTCATTTAGCATTTAAAAGCACAATCATTTCTTGTGCATTGTTTTTCCTTTATTCAAGGGCAAATAAATGTTGATTATTACCACGGTTTTCAGATCTACTGTATCATTACAATCAGTGCTGCACTAACTTTGGGGTAGGCGAGAGCTTCATAGTGCTTATTCTTTGAAATACAGTACTGAACACTGTTATACATCTAGAAATACATAGGAGTGCATGCAATGAAAAATGACTCACTGAACTCCCATAAAATTATCAAGAAATGATAATGACTCCTTGTAGCAACTATGACATGAACAACAGCAATGAGGGTGGACTCTGATGTGCAAAATAGAGGGGACAGTAAGAAAGAGAAATAAATGGGCTCGTTTTAGACTACGACAAACTAAATCAAGGGAATTACTTGCAATCTCTTAAATCTTCAGAAAGTTTTGTGTTGATACAAGAAAAATGATGAAGGGTGCACTCTGGTTTGACTGCCTGTTATTATTTATGAGTAGGAAGGACATCAGGCTATGGGTGATGGATGAGACTTGTACTGGTGCTTTTGTGACAGGAGTTAAAAGGACTAGAGGGAATTACCGCTGCCTCAAGAAGAACTGCTGCTGTTGAAAAAATAAAAAGGAGAAAGAGGTCATATCTAAATCTATTGCAAAGCTCTCTGTATTTCCTCTTAAATAATATTCCCAGTACAAAAGTCCGGTACATCACCATAGTAAAAAGCTTACGTGATAATGAGGCCATGAGCATGCAGCATTATGCCATGGTTTCTCGATAGCACATCTCAAAGGGTAGGCTGAACCCATAGCTTTAACACATTTTGGAGATACTGACTATTAAGGGTATTGAAGCTATGGTTTTAATGTTTATCAAAAGACGTTTTTATCCATTAAAAAAAAATACGTATACACATTTTGTTTACAAGTCTACATACAATTCTGTTGATTTATAAATGAAAACATGAACTTTGTTTTATCTCAGTCTTCGTCAAATTCTGTTCAGCGCCGAGTTAAAACATTTAGCATACATTTTACATTAGTAGAGCAATTTTATATTCATTAGATAATCAGAAGTCATAATGCATTTTTTGCGTTGCATTATACCAAATATTGCTGTATCACTGAATGTGTTGATACCAAAGACAATGCATTGCATAATGTACTGTATGGTATTGTATCATGCCATATCACATAGTGCTGTATGGTATCGTAGTCAATAACCCAGTTAAGGCTAACATTTAAGCCACAATCTAGTCTCAATAAACTTTTTTTCATTATGTGTTTACCATGTTATTTGTACCATCTTAAGCATTAAAATTATTCTCTTTGGAAAGCAAAAAAGTTCTAATTTCTAAATAAATCAATATATCAATATAGGTAATAACATTAACTTCAAGGCAAAAGAGGTTGCTATGGGTACAGAAGTTAATGAAAATAGAAGGAGGGAGAAGTATCAATAACAAATACTTGAGATAAATGGATGGATATTCTTTATTTGTGCAATAAGCTGGCTTTAAGTTTTTTAAGTGAAAGTAGACATTAACAGGGGCTGTGACCTTATTTCAAGCACTGTTAAAGCAATGCGGTGCATAGTTTCCAGCTGGTGCACTGCTTTGGTGGCACTGCTACAGTACATAATGGGCAACAAAATGACCCATATTGAGATCATCAAGTCAAAGCTGACAGCCCTCATTTTGACTTCTCATTTTTTTTTTGCGAGAAACAGCTTCTTTTCACAAACATTTGATAATTGATATTAATAGGGCTCTGTTTTTACAACCACAACCAACACTTTTCCAGCCACCTTTAAGTCCTGCAGAAATAAAATAGTTCTGTTGAGTTTCAGATTTATGTGACAGACAGGGCTCTAAATTATATTTCATATCTCTCCTGTCGGAGGTTAGAGTCCTTGTAGGGGTGAGGGATAAATTGCTTAGCCTTCCCCACAGGTCAGGGCAAATGGCTATTGATATTCAGTGACATTTTCCAACCCATCCAAAAGATACTGTAAGTCTGCTACAGTGTAGATAAGCCTTGGGCACTTCCCTCATACACATACTCAGTTTTACACATGTCCATTAATTCTTTGACTTGCTCTGTTTTGATGGCACACTTTTTACAAGGTGCATTGCCATAACAACCATGTACACGAAGCAAAAGTTATGATCATGCTCAACAGGAACAGGGGGTAGTGCTGACATCACACTGGGAAAGTTTTGGATGCGGACACATACCTAAATTAGTTTTTTATGCTGCATCTGTCTTTAGTTTAGCGCTTGGTGGAATGAACGCATGCTGTATAAAAGAAGACGCCATGTGACACACGACACTGGAGACTACAGAGGTTGCTTGATAAATAATTTAAAAGCTGGCAAAGCACAATTTCAAAATGTGTTAAATGCACTAGTATGACGTTAATAAAGTGCTAAAAAAAGATTGAAATTGAGGATTTTTTTTATTTATTTATCACAGAATCACAGTGACAGCAGGTAAAAAATGTGCGGCTTGTTTGCCTAGTGGAGTTTGGTGAATTCTAATGTCAGTAGTGCCAGCATTGCGAGCCTTAAGTTCTCCTCTCAGATTAAGGTCCACATTTATGTACTGAATGTGGTTACCTGCTGCTTTGGTCAAGTGATAATATACGGGTATAACTTGCTACAGCCTACATAATGCTTTATCTCTATTTTGCCAAAATGTGCTGTGTACTACCAATGCAATATGTCCAACCTACAGACTCTTTCATTACACATTCAGTCAATGTATTTTGTTTTCACCCCTGTCGGATGCATTTTGATAACAAGGCAGCAGCCACTAAGCACAGCTACAAATGGTTAACTGAAGCAGGCAGCAGCATTACAGTTTAGACAGAGTATACGACCGGGATTTCAGGCCTGCATTAATAAAAAACAAAGAATCTGTTAAACCCATTTGCAAGTCCAGTGCCTCCTATTTTGCTCTCTACATTCAATTATTTATTCAGACAGAGCTGAGTTACAGTCTGTGTTTTTTGAATATCACTATACTGTGGGTTAATGTTGAACCTGGTTAATCTGAATAATCAAAAAACAAGTAAAAGCTTGTTGGGGATGAGTGCCACCCCAGCTCTGTAGAGAATGAGCTGGTTGTGGCATGATTGAAGTTTCAGGACTGTGAGTCATTTCCACAAGCACAAAGCCCCATGGACAAAGTAGTTTTGCACTCATTCAGGTAAGCTCAGGCAATACTTGAATGTTAAGCCTGGTTCATATTGCGGTGAATCTTCACCTCTCCACTAAATTGTCTTACTCCAGGTAGTGCCTCCATCTCTGCATTATTTTACCAACTCAGCAGTAATGAAGCGCTACAGAACAGTGAAGCTAAGAGCTGAAGAGAGGCTGAACACGGTAGAGCGGGTTGAAAAAATTGGCTACATATGGACATCAGTCTGTGAGTTTTACTCCTGATTATAATAAAACTGAAGAGGTGTGAGGAACATACTGAGATACAGGGCTCTAATTTCGTAGACCAGGCGCAGGCGGGGCACACCTGCCCTGCGCCGCGCCTGCGCCGCGCCAACAGGGTGTGTCCAGGGCATTTTGCAAGTTTCGTGCAAGGCGCAGTCTGGCGCAGGGAGGCGCACCCACGCCTCCGTCTCTCCCACCGGCGCAAATGGCAGAGAGGGAGGAGAGTAGGCGTAAGTGGGTTTAACACAGCCGAATGTAGTCTTCACCAATCAAATGAACGCCTCTCCTTGCCTTTAAATGCACCGCGAGCGAGGCGCAGTGACAATTTCACCTCGGTGGCAAAGAAGGTCAGTCACTTTTGCAGCAACTGGGCGAGCGCAGGGGCCACCGGGCCGCGCATCGAAGGACACGATGCGCGTCACCGTGTGGACCACCTTGCGGGACAGATGTAATCTGTTCCTGTGTCATAATAGGAGTACAAAATTAAGTGATAATTACATTTAAACACAGCAGCAGGCTAATCCATTCATCATGCTTGTGATCCACCTGCAATCCTGGTCTGTCATCGCCAAATAGCAGAACCTTAGGTGAAAATAAATCTCCTCCTCATCCTCCTTGCAATAATGTACTCCATCTTTTTAGATCACGTTACAAACAAAGATTAAAACAGAGAAATATGGGCAATCACAGGTAAATCCTTGACACCGAGTGACTGACATTTATTCAGCGAGCGTCTCTCTCTTTTTTCTTTCTTTTGAATTTCATGAGATGAGAGAAGCCGGATACTCCGTATCGGATGATGTGGCTGTTTGTGGTTGGCTTGAGAGATATGAACTCGTCAGTTATGACAAACGTCTCTGATCTGACATCAGATGTGACGGGACAATTAATATAGATACAAATGTATATGCTCTTTCAGACTGTTACATTAAATAGTGGTTGTTGTGATTGTTTATTGCATTGAAATTTGCCTGACACTCTGGATACCTGCCTTTGAGGTCTTGGTGACGTGTGCGCACTGTGCGCCTGTCAGCCAAATTACCACTGCCCGGGGTGCGCCTCTCCTGCGCCAAGAATAGACCACGTTGAAGCTGGCGAGTTTTCAGCGCACCTTCCGGCGCGTTTTTTTGGCACGAAATTGTCACTGCGCCAAGCTGAATCTTTCGACACCTCCCCCTGGTGCGCCGTCACACCCATCTCGGCGCAGCCGGTCCACCAAATTGCCAAATTGGCTGCGCCGGATGAAATTACCACTGCGCGGGGTGCGCCAGGCTGCACCACCCTGAGTTGCGCCAGGAAATTAGAGCCCACAGTATCTATCTCATCAAATTTTATAGAATAGTAAATGTAGCCAAAAAAAAGTTTAAAATCACAATATATCACAATGTTAGTATTGCAATACTCAGCATATTATGAAAAATTAAGAATTTCAATAAAATCTTAGAAAATACTCTATCGTGAGGTCACTGATGATTCCCACATCTAGTAGGCAGTGCAATCCACAGTCCTGTTCTGATACCTAACTGACTGTTTGTATAAGAAACCATGGCGACAGAAACTGAACTTATCATGTCCAAGCAAAGAGCTGATATATAATGAGCAGAGGTTGGTTGCTGAGAAAAAAGAGAAGACATTAGAGTTGAATTTATTTACAGCTGGTGAATCTGTTGGGGTACAGGACAAGGATTTCTCGTGCTCGTGTGGCCACTGAATGGACCATAAATGATAAAAGACACTTCTGAAATTTCAGAAAGTGCACAAAAAATCCTGAAATGGGCTCAGAATGCTGAAGTCACCCAGTACTGTGCAGCAAACCAATCAAAGAGCTGGCTGTCTGCATGATTTGAATGCACAGTTACTTTTTAAGGAGGTGCATGTCAAACTAAGAGCCTCCTCCTCTTGGTCAGTTCAGGGCTACATGGACCTTGAGAATAGGCTGCTGCATAGCTGTTGCACAGAAGCATAAATTAGTCTCAAGGGAACCTTTTATGACCACAATGAGTGGCATTATGACACTACAACAGCTGGTGTTAAAACAAAGCAAATATGGGAGCAAACACTCAGATTTGAGTAGGCAGCACCAGTCTCAAAAGGTTGTATTGTATTGTTATGTTGGTGGGTCGTAGAATGGAGAGGATAGACTTGATGGTGAAACACTGAAATCCAGCCAGTCAGCTTCAATCAAAGTCAGTCAAAATCATTCCACAACAACTTGCTGGCCAGCACTAGCAAAAATGATTTGGGAAATGTTTTGCCTCCAGTAGCACTCACTGTAAAATGTTATAGTGTTTACAAACCTACAAATTCTTAAAGCCCTTTTGCTCCATTAATCTCTTTACCTGGAGCAGTGTAGCGGCATAACAGAAGCTTTAAGCTAGAAAAAAAAGGTTTCACTCTCAAAATCAAGCATAAGTAACATATGCTTCTAATATGTTTTGATGCTGGCTCTCTCAGGTATACATAACCCATAATTCCTTTTGGCAACCAATGGATAAAACACACTTAGCAACCAGCAATGACTTCAGCCTGTGTGCCAAAGCGTTAATGTCAGTGTTATTTTAGTGATGCCTCAGCAGCATGTCTGTAATGTCTTCTTAATGTCTCAGTCAGTCTGAGTCACACTTCAACAACGTCACATGGCTGCTAACAGTTAATGCTCGCTGACTGAGGTATCATAAATCCAGAGAGAATCATCTTCTGCAGATTAAATGGAGCTGGAGAAGTTTAAGCTGTCGCCGAAACCCTGACACCTCTGCCACTTGCAACCCACACACCAATACACACGCTCATATGCACAAATACACACACTGCCCCGAGAGCTGAGGGATGCCAAGTGAGCCGGGTGTAGATGGTGATGTTTGAGGAGTCTGACATGAAGCACAAACACACACATGCATGCACACAAAAAGGACACACAGAGATGCGGCACTGACCTTAAAGCTCCAGTAGTTTGGCTGTTGCTGTTGAGTTCATGAAGGACATCGGGAAAAAAAAAAGAGAGAAACAGGAAAGAAAAGTTATAGTTTTCTCATAATGGCTCAAAATCACTGGCAAAAATGGCAGCATAAAACAAATGATGCGTAAAAAAGCCGGACAGGAGATGAGAGCGAATCTGACTGCGGACCTTTGTCGCCAAAGACCAAAGAATTTGTCCCAGCGAGGCATTATAAGTTGCATTTCCTTGATTGTTTCCCTGTAATTTGTTCTTTTTCTGACAGGCTACTTATGAAACTCATTAATATTGTTGACAGCTTCATGTGATGCGACCACTGAGACCACAATCATTAAGTTTGATCGGTGTTAATTCAGGGGGAGGATGTGTTTTCCAGGTGTCGGTTTACAGTGCACCTGAAATAAGATTGGTGGAGGCGAGGAAATGAAAAGGGTGAAATCAAATCAAACAAGAGTCCTCTCTGTTTTCCAAACACTGGCCTTTCTCCCAGACTTCTCCACCGCAGGCAAGCAATAGCTCTGTCTGCTTCTTTCTCTCTATCCATCCGCTAAATCATTAATCCAAGCCTCACCTGTTTGTTTTCACTTGCCCTTGTTTTACATTTCATGCGGAATAATATCTTCCTGCTGCTCCATGTATGAGGAAGATATTATTCCTGTTGCCTCAGGATGTGAGCTTTCCATTTAATCGTTATTACCCCCAAAGTCAAATCCAGGCCAAGGCACCAATGACCCAGAAATATCTCAAAATGACAAAGAAAATTAAAAACGATTGTGCGAAGTTCATGAATTTTAATTCTAATCCAAACTCTTATTCTAGGTCCCACTCTTTATCTGGAGGCAGTTTTTAGTCTGCTCAGCCTCTCTGAAGGACCCACATTACATTACTCTCCTGAAACGGGGATGGAAAAAGTGTCAGGGAAGTTTTGATTTATGATAGCGGGTGGTTTTTTCATTATCAGCCTTTCATTTTAATACTGTGGCAACAAGACCCAAGAACATTACAGTGCATTCAAACATCAGTAGGAGCATTTTCATTTTATGATTACATTATTGCAATCTAATGTTGCACCTGCTGTTTCCTCACTTGGCCCCGATGTCTGTAACTGTTTCTTGTTTTAGGCCTCTTTCATGGTGCTTGGTGGACTAGCAACATTTTTGCAGTTCAGTCAGACGATTCAAGTTTGTATTTGTTTAAAACATTTACTGCAGCAGAGGAAGAACATATTAAGTATGGAACCTAGGTTCCAACCTGAGTACTCTTCGCAGACTTATTTCCTTGCAGAATTTGACTAGTGATGAAAAAGTATCTTAAACCCCTTCAGAGCCTTCAGATGGATGCACATGTGCTATGCAGGGCAGAGCTGGCAAAGCTAGAGTAGAAAGCATAGTGGTAATCTTTCTGCTTAAATAGCCAGCTAATTGGTAGAATGTCTGCCTAAACTAGCTTGCCTGTGTTGCCCCATTGCTCATTTGGTTCACTTAGTTAAGTGGTTTAAACGTATGCCAAATAAAAGTCCAGATCCAGCAATTTTTAACAAATGGGCCAAAATTGGGAGATAGGACAGTTTTCAACATTTTAGCTAATACCTCACTAATAAATGCATTGAGGTTTGTGCTTTTTGAGCATTTCTAGTTATAAATAAAACATGAAAGGATTGGTTGAATACATTCACCTGATTGGCCAGTACCACTGTTTCAGTCCTTAACTCTCACAAATAAAACACACACTTTCTGTAAACATGCCAAATAATTATAAGTTATTTAAGCCCACCAAAGAGTGAGTTTTAGTCATATAACCATTCCTTTTTTAATACAACCTCAGCCTCATCACAGCATTTCTATGTTTATCATGCTGACAATTTGACCTTATTTTGCATTTTTTACTTTTTTCTTAGCTTTTCTGCAGTAAAATAACACAACATGCATCACAGTGAAAGCATTGACACATTTCATTGTTTACATTATTTTGATCATTTGAATGACATTGGCTTTGCAGGCTTACCATACATACTCAGTTTAAGCATTTTGAAAAGCACAGTTTGATTTGATTTTTTCTTTAATGCTCTAATTTCTTTAAGTTACAAAACAATGCTGTATATGTCATCTCACCTCTAAAAGGTTTTCTGACCAGACCCAAATGTATTGAGTGATTTTTATATTTCTGATTTCCTAACTGGAGGGAAGCTTAAAAACCTCTAAAATTTCTGGAAACAGAGACAAGTGTTTTCCAGCATGACATACCCAAGCAGCAACTTGTAAATGAAGGCCCGTACAGAAGTGTCAAAAGCTGGAGTACCCAGAGTGTCCACTTGGGGCTGGCTGCAGAGAAATTACACCTTTAATGGTTGCATGCAGGGAACAGATGTCTTTTAACAGCCTTAGTACACATCTTTATGGCCTGGTTCAAAAAACATCTTCAGTCTAAAAATTAACACATCTATGTGCTCTCATTGTGAGGCGGGTGACTTCTTTATATTGTGCCCCTTTTTCTCTGAAGGAGGATTTATTGAGGATTTTTAGTTTTGGTCAGACGGCCTTAAGTCCCGCGTCAACAGTCTTTCTGTCTGTGAGTTGATGGAGCTAAAGTATGGTGGAGATAGCAGGTGTAGAATAGCAGCGTCCATTAGAGAGCATCAACAGTGTTCCAAAGGCTGCTATGACGTGGCTTTGTCCAGTTCTCTGAGTACTCAAAGTCTATGGACATACCTCAGTCAACTGAAGAAGGTTTACCTGGATGATGAGTTCGACACAATAATCAATGAATTATGGTGTCTGAGAGTTGAAGGAAGTATTTGAGGTGGGAGTTAAAGGATAAAGGTCAGTTTTTTCTGCATTGTAGGTCAATGCTTGATCAAACATTGGTTATTCAAAAGACTTCTGAGTTTTTTTTGCCATGACAGCACTTTATTTTGTGCAAGATTCTGTTTTTCATTGCATAATACGGCCTGAGCATAAGAAAAGCTACTAAACCCCAAAAATCAAAGCCTTCGTAATTACAGTGACTGGCTGTGGTCTATTTTCCCTCTGCTTTTGCAGCATGAACCCTCAAGTGCTGAATACCTGCCTTATATTACTTGAGTTCTACTTTTGATATAAGGTCATTAACATGATATGAAACATATTTCACAGTTCTGGTCTATTTATATCTCCTCAAACTGTAAGTGGGCTTACTTTTGTCAGTTCTCCACTGAGGTAAAATCACATATACTGCTAGAATGAAATGGAGTTGTACAAGTAGAGAAGATGTATGGAAATTCGACACATACCTTAAAGCTTGAAATAAAACTCCTTCACTTTCTAAGACGCAGACCCTTTTCTTATCCTGATGGTGTTTAAGCACATTTTGACTGATAAAGGCCAGCCAAAATAAGGACCCTCTATGAGCTTAGAGCAGAAATAAAACACAGATAAAAAAGAATAAAAAATCAGCCTTGACAAATTCTAAAGGAATTTAAACCACAAAACTTATTTTTCATGCCAAATAATTTATTTCATCGCTTCTGTGCTTAAACTATCATTTTAAAAATATAATTTTAAACACAGTTAAACATTCTTTCTGGTCTACATGTACTTTCTTACACTCTCTCATTATTGCTGTGCCAGCCCACCCTGAGCAAGCAATGGTAAGTCATTGGTATATTATAAATAAAATGTACTTTTTTTGGAGCCAAATATACTTGTTTTTTATTCATACAAAAATACTTCAAACTGTCTCAAACATAAAGATTTCAGAACAGCCTACAGTAAAATCTATCTACCTTGAATCACATATTCTCAGTTTCTCTTGCCTTTTAATCAAATATAATGGCAACAAGCAGGTCTACCTCAATGCTGGTTCCCTTACCTCCCAATATGAAATCATTACATATTTTTTAAAAGAGATGACAGTTTTCTCCATCGTTGGAAAACAAAAGGAAAATTGTTGTTTTGGAAAGTCTTGATCTAGTTTTCAAAAAGGTGTATATATTCAACATATCTGCTCCCTCAAGCTCTTCCTCTGGTGGTTGTAATCTTTCAACACTGCTTTTAAAAGTAATGCTGAGCTAAACTGAGAGCAAATGTACAAACTTTCACAAAAAACATAATTATCAATTAAAGGAATTATCTGACCTTCATTCTGTAATGTTGAAGTCTTTCCCAAGGTATTTAATGGCTTGGGGGAGACTGGGGTTGGTTGCCACACGAGTTGGTTGAAACATCACTAGTTAAAGCTAGACCACTGCATGCTGTTTCATCATGTGAACATATTTTTTATGGTCTGATGACATGATCATTTCAGACCTTTTGAGGAGGTGATGAAACATAAGAGTGTGGAGGACTTTTATTTTTGGGATTGAATTTTCTTTATGTTATTGTTTTGATGATAGTTTAAATGGACTCTTCTATTTTATAACTGGACATGTTGTTTGGAGTGGAAAGGTATCAGCTTCACTTTGAGCCTAGTTTCCTCTTGAATGGCAAATCCATGTGGTAGCTAGCACAAAACTTTTCAGATAAAGCACTAGAGGATAATTCAAATGAATAGATCGACAAATTAGGGTTGTGATAACGATGGTTGGGATTTTAGGTTGTTTAGGGTCCGTCCCAATTGAACCCCTTAGCCCTTGTCTTAGCCCTTACCCCTTGGTTTTGCACGTTCACGTCTAGTGAAGGGATGTCCCAATTCTCCGTAGGGCTAAGGGGAAGGACTAAGATGAAGGGCTACACAGCCCTTGAAACGAAGACAGACTGGGACCTCACTTGAAAGGAAGGGGTATGAGAATTTCCCATAATACACCTCGCCCGCTGACAAGAAGGCAGAGACCGAAGGAAGAGCATAATTATAAGTAATTATTGAATCATCAAGTCAATATTAATCATGTTATAAATTGTTGGTCGTATTTTAAAATTTCTCGTTATAATGAGCTAGCTTTCGCAGCTGTAGCTACAGCTATTGTCACAACTGCCTACAATACAGCCGGCGAGTGGATCTGGGTGATGACGTAGCGGTAAACGAGTGGCGTCTCGTTTCTCAGGAGCGTGTTTTCACCCCTTCCCCTTTGCCCTCAAAACAGAGGGCCAAGGATAGGGGTAGACTAAGGGGTAAGACGAAGGGGAAGGGCTAAGGGGTAGAATTGGGATTCACCCTTAGTGTCTCTTGCTTATGCATTTTAGGTATTTCTTTTCTTTTTTTTCCTTTTTAAAATAACTCCATTGTAAACTACTGGTGACAGTCACATCCACCACATGCTGTGACAACCAACCTTGTGGGTAGAAGCATCTTTGACTATGGATGAGTTGTTAAAATTATCTCAAAAAATGAAAATGATTGACGACTCACTTCAAGGCCTCAAGATTTCATGCAATTTAGGAATGACCATTTTGGTTAAGGGGGAAAGGACTGTGTGATCTTAATAATTCAAACGTTTTTGAAAAAAAACAAAAAAAAAACAGAGTATTTATCTGAGAGTGCCTCACTATACTGGCACAGAGATAAGTGCGACTCTGCAAATGAGAATGGAGTCAAATCTCAGCCCACGCTTGCTTTTTCCCATGGCATGGAAATGTCTGCAAACATATGTCAGAGCAATTATTTTTGAAGACAACACTTTGATATTTTACCAAGGAGAATTTATGTCTTTTGGCTAGACATACTCTTCTTTTTCAGAAATTCTGTATTGTGTCCAGTGAAAACCGTTTATATCCACATCAAGCCGGCTGAATCAATCTTTCATTACCTCTTGGTTAAATAATTGAAAAGACTTAAAAAAGCACACTTTTATGGTAGAAAGCCAGGCTATTTGTGTCATTATATACATCATCATCATTATGACTTTGGATGTTCAGAATGCTAATTTTCAGTCTGAGTCAGAGGTCAGAGGTCATATTTGAGCAGATCACTTTCAGGGATAAGATAACATATAATGTGTTTCTGGCTGGACTTAAGTGCCGACCTTGGGCACTCTTCATGTGTCACTCATTTGTTCTTTGCTGTCACTCAGTAAAGCCCCATCCTTGACAATCTGTTAAAAAGCGGGGGCTGTCGATGCGTCATAAATATTTGTTCACATATTCAGACATTGTTAATGATTTTAGTTTCCAACAGGGCTGAACAACTTTGAAGGCTGGCTTTAATGGTGCAGAAGTGATTTGTGGTCTTGTGCGTCTGCCTCTGTCGGTGTTTCTCTGTTGCTTTAATGAGGCTTACTCACACTACTCAGGTAAAGTAAACACATTTCGCTCTCGACCACCTCGTATTGTTTTAGCTGACAGCTGCAGATGTTCTGAGCATGGACTGTGAGAGAGTGTGAGAGCAATCTTAAGTGGGCTTATTTAAATGTAATGGTCCCTTAACATTCCTCATTCTGGCATTCACCAATACATTTGTTCTAGGCAGAAATTATATTCAGGACATTATTTCATACACTCAGGCGTTATCACACTAACTCATTCAGCCATAATCCCAGATGACAGATGAAACTCTTGACTGAGCTTAGCACAAATGTACATCTTGTAATTTTTAACCTCCAGTAAAATTAAATGTGCTTTGAGCCCTGAGGAGCTGATGTTAGTGCTGGATGTGTGAGACATCAGATTAATCTTGAGGCTGAAGGGCTTAATGCTTCCCTGACTGCTAAGTAAAGACACTGATGTATACATTTGAACCCACAGTTCTGTGTGCACTTTTAGAGTAGTCGACAGAAGGACGTAGCCTCGCAGAGAGCAGCCGCATTACCTGACCTGCATGTAAAGCAGTCTGCACTCACATCACCCCCTCCTCCAGTGCTGTCTCTTTCTCATGTCGTCATCCTTTCTGCACCCCCACCACCCCTGTTCTCAATCATTCTCACTCTTTCCCCCTCAATCCTCCACCGATCTTGATGCTACAGCAGCCTCTTTACCTTTCTTCCTCTGCTTTTAAGAAAAAACATCTGCACAGGTCTGCAAAACAAGCAGACACCCACCCAAGCAGACACACGATAAGCTCTGTGTACAGTTTGCAGAAGCGTCCACTCAGCCTCCGTCTACCCTGCTGAGCATATGCACACCGTCGCCACAACAACCACAACAAACACAACGCGGCATGGAATCTAATCCCAGCTGGCACATCTCTCTCCCCCGCCTCACACACACATCCTCCAGCTTCCAGTTTCCAGCTCACAGTCCTCTCTCACCTGCAGTGCACCTGTGCCTGTCCACCACTCCTGTCATCCCCGGCTGTCCATCAGGTGCAGCAAGTCCTCATGGCGTTTTTGCCCGTCTCTCCCTCCCTCCCTCACCCCTTACTCAATCTCCCCCCTCGCTCTCTCTCTTATCGTCTCACTCTCCGGTAGCACATGCGGCGGATACTCTTTATTTAATTCATTACAACACCAGCCGATTAACTCCTTCGCAGATGGGTGGCTGGCTCCTGCTGGTGCTGGCTAATTGAGCGGAGGGCTGCTTGACTGGCTGCTGCGCTCTTCTCCAGCTCCACCTCCCCCCACCCGCTCTCCTCCTCTCCCTCTCTTTGCTTCCTCACTGTCCACGCTCTGCATAATCCACGGGATGACAAGGAATCCTGGGCTCTGCTGCTTCCTCCCTCTGTGCAGTGAAAATGCTCCGTCACTTCAGGATCTGTCCACTCACTGAGCCTCCTCTTACCTTTTTTTGTCTTGAACTGTCTGCCCTTCTCATGTCGTTCCTCTCTCCACTCTATCTTCACTTTTGAACAATTCCTGCTTATCCGCACAACCTGACCTTTGCAATGCGATATCCCCACTTGCCATTTATGGGAGAGGTTGCCATGGCAACATTGGACTCCACATGTGTTTCACCTGCCCACCCTTGCTTACACACTCCCTCTTTCTTTTTCACTCTCTCACCTTTTCCCCTGTTGTGTTTTTGTCGCGTTACTACAGTGAATTCACACTAATTTAAAATACAGTCATAGCAGCAGTGCTAACATCAGATGTGTTTATGGCTGTTGGATTAGGAGAGGAAACAGAAATGGAAACTTGCTGAGGCTGTGGAAATGTAAAAGTATAAACTTTACTTTAGAACAAGGGCAGAAGTGTTTAAATTATTTTCAGCAAACAGGTTAAATGTTTTTTTTCTATTAGACTTCTGGTCTAATTATACACTTTAAAACAGGAGTTCTCATACATTTCATAGCTTGTGACCAACAAAATATCAATGCCTTCAGAGAAGCCCCCCTACATCATTACTGCCACAGGCAAGATATTTTCCATATTAATTTCATTTCAGCATAAATCTCATCATTTGATACATGGTTTTGTTTGTCTCATCTAGCATACTGTCACAGCAGGGCAAAAAATCTTTTTGGTCCATTATTCATTTTTCACAATTTAGATTTTTCTCTGCAGCAGTGCTATGTGTTACTTCTACTACAGTAAGTGGGTTTTAAAACATTTATAGCCAATTAAATAAAAATCAAAAAAATTTGACAATAAAATATAATTAATCAGTAGTCAAGCTTTTTTTCCATTTCCTATTAGTTTTGATTTTGGAGATCAGGGGTTTGGGCCTGACAGTGATCATTTATTTATAAAAAAAAGAAAAAAAAAAAAAAAAAAAAGAAAATACCATTAAAAACTGTTTTAAATATCTTTTTCTGGTCTCCGGAGGACATCTCATAACCCCCTTGTCAGTGGCCGTTTTCACGGTGCCCTTATGCAAAACCATCACAATCAAGCTCCGTCATCATTACACCACAAGACATTCACACTCATCGTGTGATGCCGTAATATCTGTGTCTTTTTACGCTGCAAAATTACTTGGATGCGCGTAACATGGCGCGCGCTCCCCACTTACTCACAGCGCCCCTGCTGGGTCTGAGTCCAGGCTCCCCCCTCTTCCAATATTACGCAACTGATACTATCTCTGGAGGCAAAGAGAATGGGGGCTCCAGGACGTTCAGAGTTATGCTGATGGTGTGTGCGCACATTGAATTAATAATGAGCATTCTGTGATGACCTGCAATAAAAACTCACTTGTGCCACTTTCTCGTAAATAAAAGCATATACATAATGTCTGTGTTGTTTACCCCCAGCTGGAGGCAGCATGCTCACAATCCTCTTGACAAGGGCTCTGCTGGAAAAACACAAAGAACACACTCCTCCTATGTAAAGTCTAATAGCTGAGCCATTAGCAAGCATTTTATGCACTAAACTTTCCTCGCTGAATGTCCAACACAGGTGTATTGTATGAACAGGGACAGTTTGTGCAACAATAAACCTCATAATTATTTCCACAGTGAACACAGGCCCTATTTGACAAGGGCCTTTTGTACATCCCTTCTGTACTGATGATTTGTTTTCGTGTTTACATACAATGGACAGTTTATAATGTTCACATAGAGCAATTTTCTAGCACCAAATCAAAAATCTGATCATGCACCTGTAAAATTTCTAGGCAGGACGTTTATACCTGTTTCTTCTTACTGTCATGTTATGAAGCCAGGATATCGGCTTTACTTTGCTTACAGTAGTTTTCTCTGCTTAATTTACATTTGCATGAGCAGAGCGAGTGTTCAAATTGAAATTCTGCTCATAAAATAAAAATATGGAGAAAAATACTTAATGTCTGAATGCACGGTTGAGGGTTAAGATGGGCATAGAGAAAATTTGAAGCTTGAAATTGGGATGCAGACACTAATATTTGGGGAAGGCTGCTAAAATAGGTTGCTGGTAGCCTTGTGGTTATTTTCTGACATCCCTTATACAAAGATCATTCCAATCCACCTTGTGGTCTCTTTCCTGCATGTCATTCCCCTTTCTATCTCCCCATTTTATGGCTCTATCCACTTTGCTGCCCACATTAAATGCATAAAAGTGAAAAAAGCAACAACAACAACAATAAAACAAACGCACAAAAAAACAAACAAAAGACAAAAAGTATAGAAATCTTGAACTTCATACCTGTTCCCGTGCAGATCGCTCTGATGAGCCCCTCATGCTGGCATGGGACGGGGAGGGTGATGGCGGGTTGTGGTGTGGGCTGTGGTGTGGATGCTGCAGCTGCTGCTGCTGCTGGTACTTGCTCTTCAGGTGATCCATGAAGGCGTCCCTCTTGCGCTCCATGTCTGCCTTGTGCAGATTTGTCAGGGCCTCCAGGCTCTGGGCGGCGGTGACGCCATGGCGGTGCTCCGATGTGTGCACCAGGCCCACATTGGAGAAGCGGCGGCCGCTGTTCCCAAGCGTACGATATTCCCGTGGATACTCCAAGTCATCAGTTGTGATCATGTGACTGCCACCACGCTCAGGATCTAAGGGTTCAAGGAATGAATAAAGGAAGGAGGGAATAAGGAGAAGAAGGAAAGAAGGGAGGGAGGGGAAGAAGGAAGCAAGGAAGGAAAAGAAGGTAGGAAAGTGTGTTTGAAAGAGGTGAATCACCACCCACACAAGCATGCAGAAAGATTTATGGGTGGAGACACACATACACACAGAGCAGGCACACGGAGGTGGAAGCAGATGGAGCAGAAAGAGGGAGAGTGGCAAAATAAGGCAAAGAGAGGACGAAGGAGAGAAAAGAGAGGGAGGGAGAGAGAGGGGGGAAATGGAATGGGATGTTAGACTATTTGCCACCAGGACGGAGCAGTTCCCTGCAGAATTATTGATTTCAAGTTCTGAAGGGAAGAAAAATGAGAAAAGTAAAATGGTTCTGCAACAGATCAAAGAAAGTGGCTCCAGCTGAATTTGCTTTGCCGGATTTCCATTGTGATATGCCTTCTTGTCAATTTCAGTAGCTTTTATTGTTTTCATAGGAAACAGAGAAATAGTATCCGTAAAATTGAGGCGATTGAAAGTCAGGTGGGAACATGAAGGAACACCTCTTTTATATCTGTCCTTTTTCTGGCTGTTTCACACCAGCTCCTGTCCATCTATCTGAGCTCTCTCTGCTCCCTTCACACCCTCTGCTTTCTCCTCACATATTCTTAATGTCTCTTGTCTGGAGGTTTCTGATTCTGCTGTCCACTTTTTGAGGTGTGTCACTCTGACAGCCCCTGCCCTTTTATCAGAGCTCCAACTGACAGACAACACAGCCCAAGGTGGAGGGCAGATGGAGACGATATGGTAACACATAGAAAAATATGTGACTGGAAAAACAGATGAACTCATAGGATGATAATAGAGCAGGTTGCCATTTGCCGGGTGAGTTACCTTGCTTAGGAAAACAGGCCCCGGCGTTGGCTGGAAGACAAAAGATGCCAAAAGAGTTAATTTGTGTTTGTGCACGGCTGTGCAAGCAAACACATCGAAACAGCAGAACATGAGCATCAGAAAAGAGCTATCGTGGAATAATGGCTCTTTCTCTGAATTACAAGTAGTTAATGCATTAAATATGCATTATAATGTATTCAAAGGGTTAAGACATACAGGAAAATGGTGTGCTATGAATAACAAGTGGCTCACAGGGACCTCAATAACTGAATAAACTAGAGATGCAACAATAAAATTGATCCACTGTTTAATACAAAACACTTTTTAACATATTTTTTGGTAAACTGTTTTATTGTATTTTAAGTTCAAGTTCAAAAAAGGCAGTGCTCCATTTGATTAATTTTATGATACAAATTAAAAGAATAAACACTTTTTTTTAAACAATGACACCTCCAAAAGACAAAATGCCTCTTACCCCTAAAAACTCACAGCTATTATATCAATTATGCTACTTGAAAAAAAAAATCACCTCTAAAAAACTGTTACTATTCAAGTTTTTTAAGTGAAGTAAATCTTTCCATCCATTCTCCATTCAAAGATGTCATGATAGCATTTTATTTTTCCCTTTATTTCAATCAATGCATTGTGATGCAGACATAGATGAAGCTGCATCAATGCAGAGACAGTCAGTAATCATTATCAGAATCATTATTATATTATAAGAATTTATCCTTCACTGGCTCTCTGACTGGTTTACTGACCAACCAATCGGAATCAGAGAGCTCCTTCTCAAAGCACCTGTTGCTGGGTTACACCAGTCAGACAACTTCTGTGTTGGCAAACTCTATTATAATCGAATATGAGAGAGGCAAGCAACAACAGATTTTGTCTAACCCAGGAACAGTTACTAAGGAGAGTGAGGCTGATAAGGGGTGGGACTTCATGCAAATGAACAGAAACATTGGCAATACTCCTTTAACTGCACACTGTTAAGCTCATTTTAAGCATTCATTAATCAGTAGCAGGTACTTAATTAACCAACCTTAAAGCATTTGTGTATACTGATTGATCAAATACATACACAGCTACAAGTGCTACAATGACGCATTGGTTAAACACCAGTAAAGCATTGGTTAAAACTTAACCACTAATCTGAAAGTTGTTTTTTTTTTTTTTTAAATGTAGATATTATTTAAAAAACAACATTTAACATGCATTACTGATACATTGATAAAGGACTTGTTTGGCATAAAGGCAGGAAAAAGGTTAGTGTTGATCATAATTAAGAAATGTATCAATACAGCATTATGAGTGTGTTTATAAATATTATCAAATCCACAATAAATTATGTTTAGATGAAAGTTATGTTTGAGCTTATGCTTAACCTACATACTAATGCTTCACAAGTGCTTTATCGTTGAAGTTGCTATAAAGTGTTACCAAACACATTTAAACATAATTTTTCTCTAAAGTTTAGGTTAAAGCCCTAAATAAACCAAAATACTATTGAACTTAAAATTAAGATATAATAAAACTGAGTGTTTTGGACTTTCTGTACATAAGGACTCATAAGGACTCATTAAGATAAGCACAGCAGGGCAAAAGGCATCAAAAGCAGCTCCTCAGGTCAGCAGCAACAAATGGACTGCTAATGAATGTAAAGACAACGACAGCCTGCCAGACTGAAGCCAAACAGAGCTGTGACACTCTGTAGTGGAGAGACTTTACACAGAGGAAGCTTGTTTAGGGGCAGGAGGTCTGGGATCAGTCAAACACAGCTGCAATCAAACTTGCTGTAACCCCATTTCCCACTCTATTCAGCCTTGGAGAGATATCAAACTCAAGTGTGATTTGCTGTTTTGACACTAGGCCCTTACATCCACTACATTATGAAGTGCTGATAAACTGTGCAGGGGTGAGGCAAAATGGACTGACCTCCTTGCTAATAGCATTAGCATTGAGCTTGACGTGGCACAACGAGGCCGCCGGCCATATTCATCTAACCCCCTCGCAGCTTTGTGGATCTCTGGTTTACACTTCATTAGGCTGGAGCTTATTGTGCATCAGCTAACAAGGACCTGACTCAAGGGCCCTGTTACAATAGATGGCAAAGCTGGGCCTATACTTTGGCTCATTATTGAGACAACAGTGGTGAAACGCTGAGGAGACAATGCTGCCTCTGGACAAACAAAAAGCTGCAGATGAACAAACCACAGCTAGGCCTGGTCAATGAATTGATTTTATTTGCTGATTGTACTTTTGGTAAATTGATATTCTGGAAAAAAAAACAACAACTAAATTAGACTGATCTTCACAACAAGTCAAAGATAGATATATATATAGATAGATATATAGATAGATAGATAGATAGATAGATAGATAGATAGATAGATAGATAGATAGATACTTTAGTAATCCCCTTAGGGGAAATTCAGGTGTCTTGTAGCTCACAGGTCATGACAATGAATGAACATAAAAGTACAGACAGTAGTGCAGATAACAAAGGCAACAATACTGTGATAAAACTGTGTGATATAAATTAGAAATTAAAAAATCTTAAAATCTTATTAATTTTCAAAAGTGTTTAACATTTATAGTATACTAATGAATACTGTGCAACATTTAGCTATAAGATGATGCATTGCAAGTAGCAGTTTTTCAAAAAAGTTTAAATTTCAAATTAGATGCATTACATTTTCTGTTTTTTTCTACGATTGTCATTAATGACAGAACACCTAATTCAGAGCTTGAATTTATAAGCGCCACATGACTAACGCGACTTGCTTCATAGATATAGCATTTAATGCAGGACATTAGCCAGTTATGGTGGCATCCTTTTATTCATACATTCATTTTCTATACTGTTTATCCCTTTCGGGGTCACGGGGAGCTGGAGCCTATCCCAGCTGTCAACGGGCGAGAGGCAGGGTGCACCCTGAACCTGTCGCCAGCCGATGGAGGGCTGGTGGCATCCTAAAATTGGCAAAAAAAAAAAAATCTACACAAATTGAGGATGAATGGATTAACAGCCACCATTATCAAAAAGGCATTATTTAAAGTTGATATGTGTGGCTAAAAGAGGTCAAATTTTGCTTTCTGAGTTTTTGTGCCATTTAAGGCATTGTGCATGCCACCCCAGCAAGAACACTGGGGTTTCAGTTTTAGACAACAAAGGGTCTTTGAATATCAGAAATTGTGAACATACTCTGGTTGTGACTGAAACTAAAAATATGAAACCAAGTTAAGGCAATTCATCTAATGCTGAAACCATCTTGGTATTTGCTGACTGGGGTTTTGTGAGGGGTGATCCAGGATAAAAATGCTTCAATCTCACTAGTTTCTGAAAAGTTTTACCAGTATTATCAAGTATGGTATGATATGGTGCAGTAGAAACTAAATGTGCTCTTTTTCATACATGAAAATTTGAACATGAAAATTTGTCTAAACTGTATTGAAAAAAGACTGATTTTGTTTCTAGGTGGTATTTCCCAGCCCTAATCATAGTGAAGCAATGTAGTTTGCTTACAACTGCCACAAAAACATGCACTCTAACAATCTAAAACTGGATTGTAACACAGTCCAAAAACTTTCCAAACTGTACTTTGTGGATGCACTTTTCAAAGCTGTGTAAAGAGACCTCATCTTGAAAACAGCAGGAGAAACTATTGTGTAGGCAGAAGAGTAAGAAAAGAAAAATAGAAACAGGTTATTCATCTTTACTTCCGTCATTCAGAGCCAATACGTTTCTGCATAAGCTTGCAGACAATAACCCTGACAGCCAAAACAATCTGTGCAAGCCCACGCAATGCCAGCACCATTTAAGCCCACATAAAAGATTCCTGATGGGGTGGGTTTCTGGATAATGCTTTATCACAAGAAAGCAATGTCTGTTAGCAAGACTGACTCCGCAGCAGCCTCGATTGCAACTACAAAGACTGAGGGCTTCGAGGAATAGGTGCACTGGTTTGGTTGGGGAAATAATAAGGTATGTGAATGACAACAGGAGCCAGCAATCAGAGGCGATAAGATATGTGAGCCTAGCCAATGAGGCCTGGCTGCATTGTGAAGATAGAGAGGAGGGTCAATAGCATTAACCTGATGGTATAAAAAGAGACTCTGCGGTAGGCACTGAGAGATAAGACAAGACAGTCAGACAAGAAAACCACTTGCACTGAGAGAAAAAGTACCAAAAAACTACCTGTAATTTAGCAGTCCCACTCAATTTGGTCTTTCAAGGACATGTCCAGTACCATTTGGTTCAAGTTTTACAGAAAAAAATGCCATTCTTAAATAAAGAGACGCTTTCCCTCTGACTGAATAAACTAACAAAACATCAAGTGTTTTCCTTTTTGTTGTTTTTTTCCTATTTATTTCTTATAGTTATTCAGACCTGCTGTGCATTTCAAAGAGCCACATTATCAACTTTTCACGTTTTGAGTCATCAGTCTCCTCCGCCTCCTGCGGGTTATTTATATTTCGTAGGGAAATTCAGCCCGTGACATGAAGCTTTTGCCAGCCCACCCACAACAACTATAAACACATGAGGATAATAATATTCTCTACCACTTCAGCCAAATCCTGAGCCACATACTCACAGAGATAAATGGGCTTTTTTTTCTCTGCGCTAACCTGATGAACCCTAATTTAAACTCAGGGAGGTTTGTAGTCATCTGGTGCATGCAGTATGAAATGGAGACTCATAAGGGGAGGCATACAGTGGACCGGTTGTTCTTTAGGAAAAAAAGCAGGCAGTGCAGGTATGTTGAACAAGTGGGTCAGAGAGAGAAGAGGGTGACAGGGAAGAAACCTGGCGACTGCAGTAAATGAAGCTCTGGATTTCATTATGGCTCCAAAGAAACAAGGACTTTTAACACATTCTCTCTTGTTCTCCAGGACATTAATACAGCTTAGAGTAGGGCAACATCACCTAAAAAAATCATTTTTTTTTTTTTTTTTGCTTTTTACAGTAACAGTATTTATCATGAAACTACCAAACAAAAAGGGATCACACATTAAAAAAAAGTAATTTTGAAGCACTACAAATGAACTTGGTGATATATCTGTTTCATCAATTGATTCATTTTTTGTTTTTGTTGCAGTAGAATTAAAAACACATAAGATTTTTTTTTCCTTGACCTACTCTTTCACTTATTTTACCCCATGGACTCTTGGGGTTAAAGCCTTTCCCTATGTTCCCTTCCATTAGTGACACAAAAATAAGTTGTAAGTTGTGACAATGTCTGAAGATAAAAAACTAAAAATATTATGGGTGTGGGGTGCTGGTTTAGCTGAGTGGTAAGCAACCAGGCTCGTTCCACACATGCTATTGGCCCAGATTCATATTCTGCCTGAGGACCATTTTCAGCATGTCCTACACCGCTCTCTCTCACCCCCTTTTCACAAGTTTATCCACTGTCTCTCTCATCTAACAATAAAGGCATGAAATAAAAAATTTTATATATATAAATATATATACACATATACATACATACATTGTATAGATGCACTGAGCAGGTGTACAAAAATGATTTTGCATTTGAATCTAACCTTACTTTTAGAAAGATTGGGAATGGATTCTAAACATTTGTAAAATGATTTTTTGACACACTTCATACTACATTGTATCTAACTTGTAAAAAAGTTGATATAAACAGTACAAAGACATGACCTACATATCTTCAACATTTACTTTTCCTTTTTTTGTCAAATCATATTATACAGCCTCTTAGTGCACTGCCGGCTGAAGCAAATTCCTTCAATAAACAACTTATTTTAACAAAAAGAATCATATCCTATTGGAAGATTACCACCCCTGATACAATGTATTATCTGAACAATATCAGTATCGTTAGAAATTCCTTAAAAAAGTGATAATTGGTGTCAGGTGATATGAAAAATGTTGCAGATAGTTATAGCCAATATTTAAAATAGGCCATAATTATCCACTTTATTGGCAATAATATACACAGAATGTGCAAGTGCACCATTACGATTTATTTCATTATCAGTGACTGTCCACTTCTAGAAATCAAAAATGTTGTTTATTAAAAAATAAAGTGATGTTTTCTTGCTGTACATTTCTTTTCTAATACAAAAAGCATTGGTATGGGTCTCAGCAAAAATGAATTTGGAAATATCAGCATATCAAGAATCGGCACAAATCCAATTTTGTGCATCATTAAAAAAATATTCACAATGGAAAGACCTGTCATTTTTTTTACACAAATACATGCTTAGGCTTGTATTTGTTTTTTAATAAATAATATGAAATACTGATATACGCTAATATATTGTGAAAAAAAATTCACCCTTCAGTGTAAATGTAAATATGCCTGCACCCTGCATCCAAACTACATAATGCAACTGTGATAACAAAATAAAAGTATGCACTTTAAATCAAAGAATGAAAGTCATTTTAGTTTTAGGACGTATTTCCATACTATTAAGGCAACACTTTCATGATTTCTGTGTCATTTTGAGGATTCTTCTCTTTGAGAGCAGAAATCTGGGATCTGGGATTTTGTTTACACGCCATATTACCCAGCCCTAACTTCGACCCACTTTCCCCTCTAAAACAAGTCCTTGATGCAATTACAACTCATGTGTCAGCATAGTAATATTGAAAAGTTCTTATAAGCCTTCCTGTGTCCATTTCTAAGTGTTGCAGCTGTAACTGAATGTGTAGTGTGTTTCTCTCCTGATTAACTAACAAGAGCCTAAATTATCATCATGATTTTTTCGAGTTTTTTACACATCTTTGTGTTTTACATGTCTACATGTCTTACATGTCTCCTGTGGGCACATTTTGAAAAATGTGTCAAAGTCTGCCAGTAAATTCCTGGAAGTCACGCTGTTGCCAGTGTATAAAATTAGGCAAAGTGATGCCACTAAGAATTAATGAACCATTTTTGAATTATCCGTCTGTGTTGTCAAATTTTGTCTGTAATGATGTGATTGTTTTGAGACTGCTCTTTAATTCATCCATGTTTGGCTTCTCTGATAAAACAGTGTCCTCCCTAGAAGGTCTGTCGTTATGCAGATGGCCAGTGAGGCACAGTGAGCTCTTCCCTGTGAAACACAGCCTAATTTACTGCAAGCATGGCAGGGCTCCTCGTGGGATATTGGCTGTGACAGCGTGAGGTGAATAAACTGGTTGAATTTTAACCAGAAAGAGGGAAGGAGGGGGTAAAATCATGCAAAAGGACGTGCAATGCCAGCTTAGACAACAGTGAAAAAATGTGAATGAGAAAATTCCACATGAGGTTGTAATTGTAATTTTATGTATGTTTTTTATAAGAGTTGAAACATACCGGTAAGTGGAACTTTGAAAGTATAAAATCAAGAAAGAAAAACACACCAATCACTCTAAAACAAAGATAAAGAAAAAGAAAAAGAATAGAGAACTGCTCTCACTGCTGCATAATCACCAGCCTGGCGAAAAGAACAAGCAACTTGTAAGTGGAGCCTTATTTTGTTCACTAGAGCCAGCACACAGACCTTGAAATTAACCACTACAGCACGTTAGAGCAGACACTGAGAATCCAATAAATAGATCACAAAAAGACAGTCTACTCTTGAAAATGCAGCTTTTGTTTCCATCGCTCCTATGTTGCTCTTAATGTTCTCTCTGCTTATGCTTGATCCGTACTTAAAACGCAGAGGCTCCCCATAAAGACGCATCACCCAGCAGGCATGTGCACTTTCCTTTTTATGTCCATTAGGGTAATCTGTAAGTGCTTGGAGCCACTGCTGCACTGAAAAAGGAGAGTAAAAAGGCTTTAAATTAATGTCTGGGTGGCATCAAACAAAAAAAGGTCACTCTGCACATGTGCAATTCTAGACTGCTAGACATATGACAATCAGAAACAACTAGGAATGGGAATGAAAAAAAACAGTTCCAGTTAAGAAGCAATAACAGATCCTTCAAGGAATCAACATAATGACTCTTCTTGCTGAACAATTCCCTAATCAGTTCTTCCACTTTCTCCTGCATGCCTTGCAACTGAAGTATGTCATGCTCTCATCAGAGGCAGTCAGCAGAAATGATAACAAAGAAGCCAAAGATCTAATAATGGCAGTTAAACAAAAAGACATTTACTGCACATTCAGTGGGTGGAAACACCAGAAACTTGTAAAAGCATTCATCTATGCAGCCCAGCATTAATTATCCAGAGTGACGTGTTTGACATTGTTGCCACTGAAAACCTAAACTGGTCAACTTATGTCCACATAGAAAATCTTTAGGAATCAATCACAGAACTGTTAAAGAATGGTATTGATAGGCAGAACAAATAACAGAATTGGGATCAATAAAATCTAATAATTCCTATCCCGAGACACAACTGCAGTCTGGGACTTTCAACTAAGTGATCGAAGCCTTTTGGCACTAATTTCAGTTTGACTTCCAGAGGAAACTGTATCAGTTTTTGGTCATTTGGTCTTTTTTGCTCATTAAATTTTTAGTGAAGTTTCAGTCAACTAAAGCTAAATAAAATACATCTAAGTCTAGTTTCAAAAGATAATAAAATCCTTAAGTTTTAGCCATTACTTTAAATCAAAGGATTTCTTCTTTTTTAACTAAGTAAGTATAAACCTTCATATTAACACACCAACAACACTCTGACACATGTCTCTCTGAGGTGTTAGCTGCCCCACAGGTACTGCAAGTCGGCCTTGACAGATCATGTACAATTGATTTTGTTATTGTTACTGATTATCAGGATGATTAAAAACTTTTAAAATGCTTTAAAAATGTTCCCACTTTTAGTAATATCCAGGAGATTTGCCATACATGCCAGCTTTTTATTATTTACACTGTTTGAAAGACAGAAATGGCATTTTAGTTAAACCAATGTTAAATTAACTAGTGATAGTACAACAAATATATGACCACACTGCTTCTTTCAGATGAAGGAAATTTATCAGCGCATTTGAAGACATTAAAATCAGCATGAAAAAAAGCTTGCAGGGTCATTTTTGTACCGTTTGAGTTTACAGTATGTTGTAAGAACAAGCATTCACTTTAAAACTACCATTTTTTATCTGAAGAAAACATAATTTCCAGGGTTAAATGGGCTTGGCTTGATCAGTTTTGAAAAAAAAAAAACTATTAAAACTACCTTGAATGAAGGGCTAAATTCCTGAATTTTGGGAGGTCAGCTGCATGTGTGAACACAGACAGCTGGGTCTTTAATAGGGCAGAGTGATACTGGGAAAAAAAAAAACAATATTGCAGTATTTTTTACTCCTGAAAGGGGAGAGGGGGATGTCCTTAAACCTCAGACTTTTGATGCTGTGCTTCGGAGTGTTTAATCACCCACAAGAGATATGTTTTAGACATTAAAGGGCAAACAGAACCCAAAAAAGCTTAGCTTTTTAATGTCCAAAATCATATCCTTATCATTTTAGTTCCATCTTGTTTAGTTAACCAAAAGTAGTCATATCTTGTCAGAGTATTCATGATCAAATATCATTTTAAACTGATTATTGTCTCATTTTTTTAAGGAAAAATGGTAGTTGGCATCATTTTCAGTCAACAAAATATCCACTTATGGGAACGCCCACCTTATCACTGAAATGTTTTCACCTTTTGCACTTCTCTGTCAGTCTATTAGCTGCCTTTCATCCACATGCCAACCCTCCCACATGCAAACTCAGTTTCCCTTGACAACGCTTGAGAACACTGTGGAGGCATCTGAGTTAAGATTTCAGCAGATATATGGGTCCAGCTGTTAAACACACAATTGAGATAATCAGAGCAGGTTAAAGCTCTATGGCAACATCTCGGAGTGCAGCTGAAAACTACAAATTTATATTTTTGACGAGAGGGTAAATGAAGAGGGCGTTTTATAAATGTGACAGTTTGTATGGAGAAGATGCAGAGCACCTCTTTGTTCATATGTCACTTTTGTAAAAGCTAGTTGTCTCTCTGATGAGGAACAGCAGGCCGGCAGCATGCGAGAGAGCCTCTTAATTATAGCCTGATACTGAAGCAGGTTGGTTGTCACGCTGCTGCAAGTGGGTGTGAAGAAGAAACCAATTCAAGCCTTTCCTCATTACATCAGTGCAGCTCAGTTTACTTCACCTCAGAGTTGGATGCCACCTTAAATAAGATGGTTGATGGAGAACAGCAGAGAGAAAGAGATGGTTGATGGAGAATAAAATGTTGGAGGAGCATGTAAACTCCATGCCCGCTTTGCCTGCATGCAGAGCTGCTTCAAAGAGCTGCACCTCCTCTGACTGTGGTGCTCAGACCTCTGATCTCCACAGGGCGCAGCTCTGGCTGGTCGTCACAGGTGGAGGAAGCCGCTGTCAGAGACCTTAAGAGCACAGCAGGAAAGGATGCAGAGCAGCATTAATCAGCCCTCAGCTGTTTAAGTCAATGATTAAAGCGCCACTCTGCTGTTTATTATGAAAAAGCTGTAGGCTTTGAAGACAAAGAGAAATATTACCTTTTTAATGGAATTTCATCATGTATGGAGAAAATGATTAGTAAGCTATCTATTTTTAGTAACTCTTTCTTTAATTTTTTTTCCATTGAAAAAGAAAACGTGAACAAGAGGTAGTCTTGGGTGTAACAAGTGCAGTTATAATTCTGTTTTTTTGACTGTGTTGGAGTACCCTGTTTGACTTTTCTTACATTTGATTTTGCATAATCAATTTTCCCACAGTTCATTACATTTTTTTAAACTCAAGCCTTAAAGCAAAAGATTTAGTTGAAGATTTCTAGCCACTGGGCCGTCGTTGGAGGATCAATGGTAAGTACTTACGGGTTATGGCTTTCCTGCAGCATGCCAAAAGGGTCTTTAATAAGTATTTATTTTTGTGTAGAGCAGTACCAGGTAACTTGCCAAAGTCAGACATCTTTTTGTGTCTGAATATAAACTTCATTTCATCATGCTAGAATAACAGGTTCAGTTCTAACCAAGAGCTGGGGAAAATGGACCAAAAAATGAAACAAATCCACGTTTTTAAGCTGAATAATGAAACATGACAATTTTTTTCTTAATATTTTTGCAAAGAAATGCCAAACGGTTGCTAAATAGCAGATTATAAATTTTGATTGTATTTTAGTAAAAAATCTGATGATAA